>CAWUFW010020459.1:0-150871 GCA_963921515.1 Calotriton arnoldi | reverse complement strand
TGAGGCACGATCCAAATGACATTTTAAATCATTTTTTGTACAGTCCAAAAAATCAATTTTCTGATGAAAAACGATGACCCCGGACCTATCGAACTTTCTCTAGATGGTCAGTAATGGTGATTTTTTAATGTTTAATGTTTTGAGTGTAATTGACTATTGCATGTGAATTATCACTTTTGGAACTAAAATATTTGTGTTTAGAGTCATTTTCCTGACCTGAAATTGGTCAAAATAGAAGCTTCTGAATAGGAGGAAGAGTCTGTAAAAATGGCAATTTTGGTTACTGTGAGGCTTTAAAAAGTAGTTATTCAACATGAGGCATGATCCAAATGACATTTTGATTTCATTTTTTGTACAGTCCAAAAAATCAATTTTCCGATGAAAAACAATGACCCCAGACCTGTCGCACTTTCTCCAGATGGTCAGTAATGGGGATGTTTTACTGTTTAATGATTTGAGTGTAAATGACTATTGCATGTGTATTATCACTTTTGGAACTAAAATAAGTGTGTTTAGAGACATTTTCATGACCGAAATTTGTCAAAATAAAACCTTCAGAGTAGGCAGAAAAGTCTGTAAAAATGGCAATTTTGGTCACAGTGAGGCTTTAAAAGTGGTTATACAACATGATCCAATTGACATTTTTAATCATTTTTTGTACAGTCCGAAAAATCTATTTTCTGATGAAAAACGATGACCCCGGACTTGTCGAACTTTCTCCAGATGGTCAGTAACGCTGATTTTTTAATGTTTAATCTTTTGATTGTAAATGACTATTGCATGTGAATTATCACTTTTAGAACTAAAATACGTGTGTTTAGAGTCATTTTCCTGCCCGAAATAGGTCAAAATAGAACTTCTGGTAGGAGGAAAAGTCTAAAGAAATGGCAGTTTTGGTCACTGTGAGGCTTTAAAAAGTCGTTATTCAGCATGAGGCACGATGCAAATGACATTTTAAATAATTTTTTGTACAGTCCAAAAATCAATTTTCTGATGAAACACGATGACTCCGGACTTATCGAACTTTCTCCAGCTGGTCAGTAATAGTGATTTTTAAGGTTTAATCTTTTGAATATAAAAGACTATTGCATGTGAATTATCACTTCTGGAACTAAAATAAGTGTGTTTAGTTTCATTTTCATGCCCGAAATTGGTCAAAACAGAAGCTTCTGAGGAGGAAAAGTCTATAAAAATGGCAATTTTGGTCACTGTGAGGCTTTAAAAAGTAGTTATTCAACATGAGGCATGATCCAATTGACATTTTGAATAATTTTTTGTACAGTCCAAAAATAAATTTTCTGATGAAAAACGATGACCCCGGACCTGTCAAACTTTCTGCATATGGTCAGTAATGCTGATTTTTTAATGTTTAATCTTTTGACTGTAAATGACAATTGCATGTGAATTATCACTTCTGGAACTAAAATAAGTGTGTTTAGTTTCATTTTCCTGCCCGAAATTCGTCAAAACAGAAGCTTCTGAGTAGGAGGAAAAGTCTGTTAAAATTGCAATTTTGGTTAGTGTGGGGCTTTAAAAAGTAGTTATTCAACATGAGGCATGATCCAATTGACAATTTGAATAATTTTTGTACATTCCAAAAATAAATTTTCCTATGAAAAATGATGACCCCGGACCTATCGAACTTTCTCCAGATGGTCACTAATGGTGATTTTTTAATGTTTAATCTTTTGAGTGTAAATGACTATTGCATGTTAATTATCACTTTTGGAACTAAAATAAGTGTGTTTAGAGTCATTTTTCTGCCCGAAATTCGTCAAAACAGAAGCTTCTGAGTAGGATGAAAAGTTTGTTAAAATGGCAATTTTGGTCACTGTGAGGCTCTAAAAGGTGGTTATTCAACATGAGGCATGATCCAATTAACAATTTGAATCATTTTTTGTACAGTCCAAAAATCAATTTTGTGATGAAAAACGATGACCCCAGACCTGTCGAAGTTTCTCCAGATGGTCAGTAATGGTGATTTTTGAATGTTTAATCTTTTGAGTGTAAATGACTAATGCATGTGAATTACCACGTTTGTAACTAAAATAAGTGTGTTTAGAGTCATTTTCCTGCCCAAAATTGGTCAAAATAGATGCTTCAAGTAGGAGGGAAAATCTATAAAAATGGCAATTTTGGTCACTTTGAGGCTTTAAAAGTTTTGCCACTGGATTCAAGATAGCCTGGCTGATGAGAGTTATGAACCCGAAACCGGTCCCAGGATGCTTGTTTCTGGTCCAGGAAGACATGGCTTGGCAGTTCGGGCTGGACTGTTCCCATGAGGCACAGGGTCAGACTGATTTGCAAATGGCCATGTCTGAACTGGGGTGGCGGAGTGAGCTAAAGAATGATGATGGATTAAACCCAGACCAGTTGACTGGGGGTGAGTGCTTGCAATGTTCAACACTCCGTCCATCATCCCCTTTGGTTTTGCATTGTTCGCCCTAAGTTGGCAGGGTATGCCCAGACGTGGGTCCCTTGCTCACTTTGCCACTGGATTCAAGATAGCCTGGCTGATGAGGGTTACGAACCCAAAACCGGTCCCAGGATGCTTGTTTCCGGTCCAGGGAAGACATGGCTTGGCAGTTCGGGCTGGACTGTTCCCATGAGGCACAGGGTCAGACTGATTTGCATATGGCCATGTCTGAACTGGGGTGGCGGACTGAGCTAAAGAATGATGATGGATTAAACCCAGATCAGTTGACTGGGGGTCAGTGCATGCAATGTTCAACACTCTGTCCATCATCCCCTTTGGTTTTGCATTGTTCACCCTAAGTTGGTAGGGTATGCCCAGACATGGGTCCCTTGCTCACTTTGCCACTAGATTCAAGATAGCCTGGCTGATGAGGGTTATGAACCCGAAACCGGTCCCAGGATGCTCGTTTCCGGTCCAGGGAAGACATGGCTTGGCAGTTCGGGCTGGACTGTTCCCATGAGGCACAGGGTCAGACAGATTTGCATATGGCCATGTCTGAACTGGGGTGGCGGAGTGAGCTAAAGAATGATGATGGATTAAACCCAGATCAGTTGACTGGGGTGATTGCTTGCAATGTTCAACACTCCGTCCATCATCCCCTTTGGTTTTGCATTGTTCGCCCTAAGTTGGCAGGGTATGGCATGACGTGGTTCCCTTGCTCACTTTGCCACTGGATTCAAGATAGCCTGGCTGATGAGGGTTATGAACCCGAAATCGGTCCCAGGATGCTTATTTCTGGTCCAGGGAAGACATGACTTGCAAGTTCGGGCTGGACTGTTCCCATGAGGCACAGGGTCAGACTAATTTGCATATGGCCATGTCTGAACTGGGGAGGCGGAGTGAGCTAAAGAATGATGATGGATTAAACCCAGATCAGTTGACTGGGGGTGAGTGCTTGCAATGTTCAACACTCGGTCCATCATCCCCTTTGGTTTTGCGTTAAAAAGTGGTGATCCAAATGACATTTTAAATCATTTTTTGTACAGTCCAAAAAAATAATTCTGATGAAAAACGATGACCCCGGACCTATCGAACTTTCTCCAGGTGGTCACTGATGGTGATTTTTTAATGTTTAATCTTTTGAGTGTAAATGACTATTGCATGTGAATTATCACTTTTGGAACTAAAATATGTGTGTTTAGAGTAATTTTCCTGCCCCAAATTGGTCAAAACAGAAGCTTCTGAGTAGGAGAAAAAGTCTATAAAAATGGCAATTTTGGTCACTGTGAGAAATTAAAATGTAGGTATTCAACATGAGGCATGATCAAATTGATATTTTGAATAATTTTTTGTACAGTCCAAAAATAAATTTTCTGATGAAGTACGATGACCCAGGAACTTTTGGAACTTTCTCCAGATGGTCATTAATGGTGATTTTTTAATGTTTAATCGTTTGACTATAAATGACTGTTGCATGTGAATTATCACTTCTGGAACTAAAATAAGTGTGTTTAGTTTCATTTTCCTACCCGAAATTGGTCAAAACAGAAGCTTCTGAGTAGGAGGAAAAGTTTGTAAAAATGGCAATTTTGGTCACTGTGAGGCTTTTAAAAGTAGTGATTCAACATGAGGCATGATCCAAATGACATTTTAAATCATTTTTGTACAGTCCAAAAATCAATTTTCTGATGAAACACGATGACTCCGGACTTGTCGAACTTTCTCCAGCTGGTCAGTAATGGTGATTTTTTAATGTTTAATCTTTTGAATATAAATTACTATTGCATGTGAATTATCACTTCTGGAACTAAAATAAGTGTGTTTTATTTCATTTTCATGCCCGAAATTGGTCAAAACAGAAGCATCTAAGTAGGAGGAAAAGTCTATAAAAATGGCAATTTTGGTCACTGTGAGGCTTTAAAAAGTAGTTATTCAACATGAGGCATGATCCAATTGACATTTTGAATAATTTTTGTACAGTCCAAAAAATAAATTTTCTGATGAAAACGATGACCCCGGATCTGTCGAACTTTCTCCAGATGGTCAGGAATGGAGATTTTTGAATGTTTAATCTTTTGAGTGTAAATGACTATTGCATGTGAATTATCACTTTTGGAACTAAAATAAGTGTGTTTAGAGTCATTTTCCTGCCCAATATAGGTCGAAATAGAAGCTTCTGAGTAGGAGGAAAAGTCTAAAAAAATGGCAATTTTGGTCACTGTGAGGATTTAAAAAGTAGTTATTCAACATGAGGCACGATCCAAATTACATTTTGAATCATTTTTTGTACAGTCCAAAAAATAAATTTTCTGGTGAAAAATGATGACCCAGGACCTGTCGAACTTTCTCCATATGGTCAGTAATACTGATTTTTTAATGTTTAATCTTTTGACTGTAAATCACTATTGTATATGAATTACCACTTATGGAACTAAAATAGGTGCGTTTAGACTCATTTTCCTGCCCGAAATAGGTAAAAATAGAAGCTTCTGAGTAGGAGGAAAAGTGTGCAAAAATGGCAATTTTGGTCACTATGAAGCTTTTAAAAGTTGTTATTCAACATGAGGCATGATCCAATTGACATTTTGAATAATTTTTTGCACATTCCAAAAAATAAATTTTCTGATGAAAAACGATGACCCCGGATCTGTCGAACTTTCTCCAGCTGGTCAGTAATGGTGATTTTTGAATGTTTAATCTTTTGAGTGTAAATGACTATTGCATGTGAATTATCACTTTTGTAACTAAAATAAGTGTGTTTAGAGTCATTTTCCTGCGCAAAATTGGTCAAAATAGATGCATCGGAGTAGGAGCGAAAGTCTATAAAAATGGCAATTTAGGTCACTGTGAGGCTTTAAAAAGTTTTGCCACTGGATTCAAGATAGCCTGGCTGATGAAGGTTATGAACCCGAAACCGGTCCCAGGATGCTTGTTTCCGGTCCAGGGAAGACATGGCTTGGCAGTTCGGGCTGGACTGTTCCCATGAGGCACAGGGTCAGACTGATTTGCATATGGCCATGTCTGAACTGGGAGTGGCGGAGTGAGCTAAAGAATGATGATGGATTAAACCCAGATCAGTTGACTGGGGGTGAGTGCTTGCAATGTTCAACACTCCGTCCATCATCCCCTTTGGTTTTGCTTTAAAAAGTGGTTATTCAACATGAGGCACGATCCAAATGACATTTTAAATCATTTTTTGTACAGTCCAAAAAATCAATTTTCTGATGAAAAACGATGACCCCGGACCTATCGAACTTTCTCTAGATGGTCAGTAATGGGGATTTTTTAATGTTTAATGTTTTGAGTGTAATTGACTATTGCATGTGAATTATCACTTTTGGAACTAAAATATTTGTGTTTAGAGTCATTTTCCTGACCGAAATTGGTCAAAATAGAAGCTTCTGAGTAGGAGGAAGAGTCTGTAAAAATGGCAATTTTGGTTACTGTGAGGCTTTAAAAAGTAGTTATTCAACATGAGGCATGATCCAAATGACATTTTATTTCATTTTTTGTACAGTCCAAAAAATCAATTTTCCGATGAAAAACAATGACCCCAGACCTGTCGCACTTTCTCCAGATGGTCAGTAATGGGGATGTTTTACTGTTTAATGATTTGAGTGTAAATGACTATTGCATGTGTATTATCACTTTTGGAACTAAAAAAGTGTGTTTAGAGACATTTTCATGACCGAAATTTGTCAAAATAAAACCTTCAGAGTAGGCAGAAAAGTCTGTAAAAATGGCAATTTTGGTCACAGTGAGGCTTTAAAAGTGGTTATACAACATGATCCAATTGACATTTTTAATCATTTTTTGTACAGTCCGAAAAATCTATTTTCTGATGAAAAACGATGACCCCGGACTTGTCGAACTTTCTCCAGATGGTCAGTAACGCTGATTTTTTAATGTTTAATCTTTTGATTGTAAATGACTATTGCATGTGAATTATCACTTTTAGAACTAAAATACGTGTGTTTAGAGTCATTTTCCTGCCCGAAATAGGTCAAAATAGAACTTCTGGTAGGAGGAAAAGTCTAAAGAAATGGCAGTTTTGGTCACTGTGAGGCTTTAAAAAGTCGTTATTCAGCATGAGGCACGATGCAAATGACATTTTAAATAATTTTTTGTACAGTCCAAAAAATCAATTTTCTGATGAAACACGATGACTCCGGACTTATCGAACTTTCTCCAGCTGGTCAGTAATAGTGATTTTTTAAGGTTTAATCTTTTGAATATAAAAGACTATTGCATGTGAATTATCACTTCTGGAACTAAAATAAGTGTGTTTAGTTTCATTTTCATGCCCGAAATTGGTCAAAACAGAAGCTTCTGAGAAGGAGGAAAAGTCTATAAAAATGGCAATTTTGGTCACTGTGAGGCTTTAAAAAGTAGTTATTCAACATGAGGCATGATCCAATTGACATTTTGAATAATTTTTTGTACAGTCCAAAAAATAAATTTTCTGATGAAAACGATCACCCCAAACCTTTTGGAACGTTCTCCATATGGTCAGTAATGCTGAATTTTTAATGTTTAATCTTTTGACTGTAAATGACTATTGCATATGAATTATCACTTCTGGAACTAAAATAAGTGTGTTTAGTTTCATTTTCCTGCCCGAAATTGGTCACGGCAGAAGCTTCTGAGTAGGAGGAAAAGTCTGTCAAAATGGCAATGTTGGTCAGTGTGAGGCTTTAAAAAGTAGTTATTCAACATGAGGCATGATCCAATTGACATTTTGAATAATTTTTGTACATTCCAAAAAATAAATTTTCTTATGAAAAACGACGACCCCGGACCTGTCAAACTTTCTCCAGATGGTCAGTAATGCTGATTTTTTAATGTTTAATCTTTTGAGTGTAAATGACTATTGCATGTGAATTATCACTTTTCTTACTAAAAAAGTGTCTTTAGAGTCATTTTCCTGCCCAAAATTGGTCAAAATAGATGCTTCTGAGTAGGAGGGAAAGTCTATAAAAATGGCAATTTTGGTCACTTTGAGGCTTTAAAAAGTAGTTATTCAACATGAGGCATGATCCAAATGACATTTTAAATCATTTTTGTACAGTCCAAAAAATCAATTTTCTGATGAAAAACAGTGACCCTGGACCTGTCTAACTTTCTCCCGATGGTCACTAATGGTGAATTTTTAATGTTTAATCTTTTGACTGTAAATGACTATTGCATGTGAATTACCACTTATGGAACTAAAATAGGTGCGTTTAGAGTCATTTTCCTGCTCGAAATAGGTAAAAATAGAAGCTTCTGAGTAGGAGGGAAAGTCTATAAAAATGGCAATTTTGGTCACTGTGAGGCTTTAAAAAGTGGTTATTCAACATGAGGCACGATCCAATTGACATTTTGAATCATTTTTTGTACAGTCCAAAATATCAATTTTCTGATGAAAAACGATGACCCCAGAACTGTCAAACTTTCTCCAGGTGGTCAGTAATGGTGATTTTTTAATGTTCAATCTTTTGACTGTAAAAAACTATTGCATATGAATTATCACTTTTGGAGCTAAAATAAGGGTGTTTAGAGTCATCTTCCTGCCTGAAATCAGTCAAAATAGAAGCTTCTGAGTAGGAGGAAAAGTCTGTAAAAATGGCAATTTTGATCACTGTGAGGCCTTAAAATGTGGTTATTCAACATGAGGCATGATCCAATTGACATTTTGAATCATTTTTTGTACAGTTCAAGAAATGAATTTTCTGATGAAAAACGATGAGCCCGGACCTGTCAAACTTTCTCTAGATGGTCAGTAATGGTGATTTTTTAATGTTTAATCTCTTTGACTGTAAATAGCTATTCCATATGAATTATCACTTTTGGAACTAAAATAAGTGTTATTAGAGTCATCTTCCTGTCTGAAATCAGTCAAAATTGAAGCTTATGAGTAGGAGGAAAAGTATGTAAAAATGGCAATTTTGGTCACTGTGTGGCTTTAAAAAGTGGTGATTCAACATGAGGCCCGATCCATTTGACATTTTGAATAATTTTTTTGTACAGTCCAAAAAATCAATTTTCTGATGATAAACGAAGACCGCGGACCTGTCAAAATTTCTCCAGATGGTCAGTAATGGTGATTTTTTTGTTTAATCTTATGACTGTAAATAACTATTGCAATTGAATTATCACTTTGGGAACTAAAATAAGTGTGTTTAGAGTCATTTTTCTGCCCAAAATTGGTCAAAACAGAGCTTCTGAGTAGGAGAAAAAGTCTATAAAAATGGCAATTTTGGTCACTTTGAGACATTAAAATGTAGGTATTCAACATGAGGCATGATCAAATTGATATTTTGAATAATTTTTTGTACAGTCCAAAAAATAAATTTTCTGATGAAATACGATGACCCAGGACCTTTTGGAACTTTCTCCAGATGGTCACTAATGGTGATTTTTTAATGTTTAATCGTTTGACTATAAATGACTATTGCATGTGAATTATCACTTCTGGAACTAAAATAAGTGTGTTTAGTTTCATTTTCCTGCCCGAAATTGGTCAAAACAGAAGCTTCTGAGTAGGAGGAAAAGTTTGTAAAAATGGCAATTTTGGTCACTGTGAGGCTTTTAAAAGTAGTGATTCAACATGAGGCATGATCCAAATGACATTTTAAATCATTTTTGTACAGTCCAAAAAATCAATTTTCTGATGAAACACGATGACCCAGGTTCTGTTGAACTTTCTCCAGATGGTCAGTAATGGTGATTTTTTAATGTTTAATCTTTTGACTGTAAATAATTATTGCATGTGAATTATTATTTTTTGAACTAAAATAAGTATCTTTAGAGTCATTTTCCTGCCCAAAATCGGTCAAAATAGAAGCTACTGAGTTGGAGGAAAAGTATGTAAAAATGGCAATTTTGGTTACTATGAGGCTTTTAAAAGTGATTATTCAACATGAGGCACGATCCAATTGACATTTTGAATAATTTTTGTACAGTTCAAAAAATCAATTTTCTGATGAAAAACGATGACCCCGGACCTGTCAAACTTTCTCCAGATGGTCAGTAATGGTGATTTTTTAATGTTTAATCTTTTGACTGTAAATAACTATTGCATATGAATTATCACTTTTGGAACAAAAATAATTGTGTTTAGTCATTATCCTGCCCAAAATCAGTCAAAATTGAAGCTTATGAGTATTAGGAAAAGTATGTAAAAATGGCAATTTTGGTCACTGTGAGGCTTTAAAAAGTGGTTATTCAACATGAGGCACGATCCGATTGATATTTTGAATCATTTTTTGTACAGTCCAAAAATCAATTTTCTGATGAAAAACCATGACCCCGGACCTGTCAAACTTTCTCCAGATGGTCAGTAATGGTGATTTTTTAATGTTTAATCTTTTGACTGTAAATAACTATTGCATATGAATTATCACTTTTGGAACTAAAATAGGTGTGTTTAGAGTAAATTTTTCTGCCCAAAATCGGTCAAAATAAACGCGTTTAAGTAGGAGGAAAAGTCGGTAAAAATGGCAATTTTGGTCACAGTGAGGCCTTAAAAAGTGGTTATTCAACATGAGGCACGATCCAATTGACATTTTGAATCATTTCTTGTACAGTCCAAAATATCAATTTTCTGATGAAAAACGATGACCCCGGACCTATCAAACTTTCTCCAGATGGTCAGTAACGGTAAATTTTTTAATGTTTAATCTTTTTGACTGTAAAAAGCTATTCCATATGAATTATCACTTTTGGAACTAAAATAAGTGTTATTAGAGTCATCTTCCTGCCTGAAATCGGTCAAAATAGAAGCTTCTGAGTAGGAGGAAAAGTATGTAAAAATGGCAATTTTCGTCACTGTGAGGCTTTAAAAAGTGCTTATTCAACATGAGGCTGATCCATTTGACATTTTGAATAATTTTTTGTACAGTCCAAAAAATCAATTTTCTGATGATAAACGAAGACCCCGGACTTGTCGAACTTTCTCTAGATGGTCAGGAATGGTGATTTTTTAATGTTGAATCTTTTGACTGTAAATAATTATTGCATATGTATTATCACTTTTGGAACTAAAATAAGTGTGCTTAGAGTCATTTTCCTGCCCCAAATCGGTCAAAATTGAAGCTGCTGAATAGGAGGAAAAGTCTGTAAAAATTGCAATTTTGGTCACTGGGAAGCCTTAAAAAGTGGTTATTCAACATGAGGCACGATCCATTTGACATTTTGAATCATTTCTTCTACAGTCCAAAATATCAATTTTCTGATGAAAAACGATGACCCCGGACCTATCAAACTTTCTCCAGATGGTCAGTAACGGTAAATTTTTTAATGTTTAATCTTTTTGACTGTAAAAAGTTATTCCATATGAATTATCACTTTTGGAACTAAAATATGTGTGTTTAGAGTAATTTTCCTGCCCCAAATTGGTCAAAACAGAAGCTTCTGAGTAGGAGAAAAAGTCTATAAAAATGGCAATTTTGGTCACTGTGAGAAATTAAAATGTAGGTATTCAACATGAGGCATGATCAAATTGATATTTTGAATAATTTTTTGTACAGTCCAAAAATAAATTTTCTGATGAAGTACGATGACCCAGGAACTTTTGGAACTTTCTCCAGATGGTCACTAATGGTGATTTTTTAATGTTTAATCGTTTGACTATAAATGACTGTTGCATGTGAATTATCACTTCTGGAACTAAAATAAGTGTGTTTAGTTTCATTTTCCTACCCGAAATTGGTCAAAACAGAAGCTTCTGAGTAGGAGGAAAAGTTTGTAAAAATGCCAATTTTGGTCACTGTGAGGCTTTTAAAAGTAGTGATTCAACATGAGGCATGATCCAAATGACATTTTAAATCATTTTTGTACAGTCCAAAAAATCAATTTTCTGATGAAACACGATGACTCCGGACTTGTCGAACTTTCTCCAGCTGGTCAGTAATGGTGATTTTTTAATGTTTAATCTTTTGAATATAAATTACTATTGCATGTGAATTATCACTTCTGGAACTAAAATAAGTGTGTTTTATTTCATTTTCATGCCCGAAATTGGTCAAAACAGAAGCTTCTAAGTAGGAGGAAAAGTCTATAAAAATGGCAATTTTGGTCACTGTGAGGCTTTAAAAAGTAGTTATTCAACATGAGGCATGATCCAATTGACATTTTGAATAATTTTTTGTACAGTCCAAAAATAAATTTTCTGATGAAAAACGATGACCCCGGATCTGTCGAACTTTCTCCAGATGGTCAGGAATGGAGATTTTTGAATGTTTAATCTTTTGAGTGTAAATGACTATTGCATGTGAATTATCACTTTTGGAACTAAAATAAGTGTGTTTAGAGTCATTTTCCTGCCCAATATAGGTCGAAATAGAAGCTTCTGAGTAGGAGGAAAAGTCTAAAAAAATGGCAATTTTGGTCACTGTGAGGATTTAAAAGTAGTTATTCAACATGAGGCACGATCCAAATTACATTTTGAATCATTTTTTGTACAGTCCAAAAATAAATTTTCTGGTGAAAAATGATGACCCAGGACCTGTCGAACTTTCTCCATATGGTCAGTAATACTGATTTTTTAATGTTTAATCTTTTGACTGTAAATCACTATTGTATATGAATTACCACTTATGGAACTAAAATAAGTGTGTTTAGTTTCATTTTCCTGCCCGAAATTGGTCAAAACAGAAGCTTCTGAGTAGGAGGAAAAGTTTGTAAAAATGGCAATTTTGGTCACTGTGAGGCTTTTAAAAGTAGTGATTCAACATGAGGCATGATCCAAATGACATTTTAAATCATTTTTGTACAGTCCAAAAAATCAATTTTCTGATGAAACACGATGACCCAGGTTCTGTTGAACTTTCTCCAGATGGTCAGTAATGGTGATTTTTAATGTTTAATCTTTTGACTGTAAATAATTATTGCATGTGAATTATTATTTTTGAACTAAAATAAGTATCTTTAGAGTCATTTTCCTGCCCAAAATCGGTCAAAATAGA
Source organism: Calotriton arnoldi (assembly GCA_963921515.1). Taxonomy (NCBI): domain Eukaryota; kingdom Metazoa; phylum Chordata; class Amphibia; order Caudata; family Salamandridae; genus Calotriton; species Calotriton arnoldi. Next base: position 138,508 of record CAWUFW010020459.1, on the reverse strand, counting down.
AGCTACTGAGTTGGAGGAAAAGTATGTAAAAATGGCAATTTTGGTTACTATGAGGCTTTTAAAAGTGATTATTCAACATGAGGCACGATCCAATTGACATTTTGAATAATTTTTGTACAGTTCAAAAATCAATTTTCTGATGAAAAACGATGACCCCGGACCTGTCAAACTTTCTCCAGATGGTCAGTAATGGTGATTTTTTAATGTTTAATCTTTTGACTGTAAATAACTATTGCATATGAATTATCACTTTTGGAACAAAAATAATTGTGTTTAGTCATTATCCTGCCCAAAATCAGTCAAAATTGAAGCTTATGAGTATTAGGAAAAGTATGTAAAAATGGCAATTTTGGTCACTGTGAGGCTTTAAAAAGTGGTTATTCAACATGAGGCACGATCCGATTGATATTTTGAATCATTTTTTGTACAGTCCAAAAAATCAATTTTCTGATGAAAAACCATGACCCCGGACCTGTCAAACTTTCTCCAGATGGTCAGTAATGGTGATTTTTTAATGTTTAATCTTTTGACTGTAAATAACTATTGCATATGAATTATCACTTTTGGAACTAAAATAGGTGTGTTTAGAGTAAATTTTTCTGCCCAAAATCGGTCAAAATAAACGCGTTTAAGTAGGAGGAAAAGTCGGTAAAAATGGCAATTTTGGTCACAGTGAGGCCTTAAAAGTGGTTATTCAACATGAGGCACGATCCAATTGACATTTTGAATCATTTCTTGTACAGTCCAAAATATCAATTTTCTGATGAAAAACGATGACCCCGGACCTATCAAACTTTCTCCAGATGGTCAGTAACGGTAAATTTTTTAATGTTTAATCTTTTTGACTGTAAAAAGCTATTCCATATGAATTATCACTTTTGGAACTAAAATAAGTGTTATTAGAGTCATCTTCCTGCCTGAAATCGGTCAAAATAGAAGCTTCTGAGTAGGAGGAAAAGTATGTAAAAATGGCAATTTTCGTCACTGTGAGGCTTTAAAAAGTGCTTATTCAACATGAGGCTGATCCATTTGACATTTTGAATAATTTTTTGTACAGTCCAAAAAATCAATTTTCTGATGATAAACGAAGACCCCGGACTTGTCGAACTTTCTCTAGATGGTCAGGAATGGTGATTTTTTAATGTTGAATCTTTTGACTGTAAATAATTATTGCATATGTATTATCACTTTTGGAACTAAAATAAGTGTGCTTAGAGTCATTTTCCTGCCCCAAATCGGTCAAAATTGAAGCTGCTGAATAGGAGGAAAAGTCTGTAAAAATTGCAATTTTGGTCACTGGGAAGCCTTAAAAAGTGGTTATTCAACATGAGGCACGATCCATTTGACATTTTGAATCATTTCTTCTACAGTCCAAAATATCAATTTTCTGATGAAAAACGATGACCCCGGACCTATCAAACTTTCTCCAGATGGTCAGTAACGGTAAATTTTTAATGTTTAATCTTTTTGACTGTAAATAGTTATTCCATATGAATTATCACTTTTGGAACTAAAATATGTGTGTTTAGAGTAATTTTCCTGCCCCAAATTGGTCAAAACAGAAGCTTCTGAGTAGGAGAAAAAGTCTATAAAAATGGCAATTTTGGTCACTGTGAGAAATTAAAATGTAGGTATTCAACATGAGGCATGATCAAATTGATATTTTGAATAATTTTTGTACAGTCCAAAAAATAAATTTTCTGATGAAGTACGATGACCCAGGAACTTTTGGAACTTTCTCCAGATGGTCACTAATGGTGATTTTTTAATGTTTAATCGTTTGACTATAAATGACTGTTGCATGTGAATTATCACTTCTGGAACTAAAATAAGTGTGTTTAGTTTCATTTTCCTACCCGAAATTGGTCAAAACAGAAGCTTCTGAGTAGGAGGAAAAGTTTGTAAAAATGCCAATTTTGGTCACTGTGAGGCTTTTAAAAGTAGTGATTCAACATGAGGCATGATCCAAATGACATTTTAAATCATTTTTGTACAGTCCAAAAATCAATTTTCTGATGAAACACGATGACTCCGGACTTGTCGAACTTTCTCCAGCTGGTCAGTAATGGTGATTTTTTAATGTTTAATCTTTTGAATATAAATTACTATTGCATGTGAATTATCACTTCTGGAACTAAAATAAGTGTGTTTTATTTCATTTTCATGCCCGAAATTGGTCAAAACAGAAGCTTCTAAGTAGGAGGAAAAGTCTATAAAAATGGCAATTTTGGTCACTGTGAGGCTTTAAAAAGTAGTTATTCAACATGAGGCATGATCCAATTGACATTTTGAATAATTTTTGTACAGTCCAAAAAATAAATTTTCTGATGAAAAACGATGACCCAGGAACTGAGGAACGGTCTCCAAATTATCAGCAATGGTGAATTTTGAATGTTTAATCTTTTGAGTGTAAATGACTATTGCATGTGAATTATCACTTTTGGAACTAAAATAAGTGTGTTTAGAGTCATTTTCCTGCCCAATATAGGTCGAAATAGAAGCTTCTGAGTAGGAGGAAAAGTCTAAAAAAATGGCAATTTTGGTCACTGTGAGGATTTAAAAAGTAGTTATTCAACATGAGGCACGATCCAAATTACATTTTGAATCATTTTTTGTACAGTCCAAAAATAAATTTTCTGGTGAAAAATGATGACCCAGGACCTGTCGAACTTTCTCCATATGGTCAGTAATACTGATTTTTTAATGTTTAATCTTTTGACTGTAAATCACTATTGTATATGAATTACCACTTATGGAACTAAAATAGGTGCGTTTAGACTCATTTTCCTGCCCGAAATAGGTAAAAATAGAAGCTTCTGAGTAGGAGGAAAAGTGTGCAAAAATGGCAATTTTGGTCACTATGAAGCTTTTAAAAGTTGTTATTCAACATGAGGCATGATCCAATTGACATTTTGAATAATTTTTTGCACATTCCAAAAATAAATTTTCTGATGAAAAACGATGACCCCGGATCTGTCGAACTTTCTCCAGCTGGTCAGTAATGGTGATTTTTGAATGTTTAATCTTTTGAGTGTAAATGACTATTGCATGTGAATTATCACTTTTGTAACTAAAATAAGTGTGTTTAGAGTCATTTTCCTGCGCAAAATTGGTCAAAATAGATGCATCGGAGTAGGAGCGAAAGTCTATAAAAATGGCAATTTAGGTCACTGTGAGGCTTTAAAAAGTTTTGCCACTGGATTCAAGATAGCCTGGCTGATGAAGGTTATGAACCCGAAACCGGTCCCAGGATGCTTGTTTCCGGTCCAGGGAAGACATGGCTTGGCAGTTCGGGCTGGACTGTTCCCATGAGGCACAGGGTCAGACTGATTTGCATATGGCCATGTCTGAACTGGAGTGGCGGAGTGAGCTAAAGAATGATGATGGATTAAACCCAGATCAGTTGACTGGGGGTGAGTGCTTGCAATGTTCAACACTCCGTCCATCATCCCCTTTGGTTTTGCTTTAAAAAGTGGTTATTCAACATGAGGCACGATCCAAATGACATTTTAAATCATTTTTTGTACAGTCCAAAAATCAATTTTCTGATGAAAAACGATGACCCCGGACCTATCGAACTTTCTCTAGATGGTCAGTAATGGGGATTTTTTAATGTTTAATGTTTTGAGTGTAATTGACTATTGCATGTGAATTATCACTTTTGGAACTAAAATATTTGTGTTTAGAGTCATTTTCCTGACCGAAATTGGTCAAAATAGAAGCTTCTGAGTAGGAGGAAGAGTCTGTAAAAATGGCAATTTTGGTTACTGTGAGGCTTTAAAAGTAGTTATTCAACATGAGGCATGATCCAAATGACATTTTATTTCATTTTTGTACAGTCCAAAAATCAATTTTCCGATGAAAAACAATGACCCCAGACCTGTCGCACTTTCTCCAGATGGTCAGTAATGGGGATGTTTTACTGTTTAATGATTTGAGTGTAAATGACTATTGCATGTGTATTATCACTTTTGGAACTAAAAAAGTGTGTTTAGAGACATTTTCATGACCGAAATTTGTCAAAATAAAACCTTCAGAGTAGGCAGAAAAGTCTGTAAAAATGGCAATTTTGGTCACAGTGAGGCTTTAAAAAGTGGTTATACAACATGATCCAATTGACATTTTTAATCATTTTTTGTACAGTCCGAAAAATCTATTTTCTGATGAAAAACGATGACCCCGGACTTGTCGAACTTTCTCCAGATGGTCAGTAACGCTGATTTTTTAATGTTTAATCTTTTGATTGTAAATGACTATTGCATGTGAATTATCACTTTTAGAACTAAAATACGTGTGTTTAGAGTCATTTTCCTGCCCGAAATAGGTCAAAATAGAACTTCTGGTAGGAGGAAAAGTCTAAAGAAATGGCAGTTTTGGTCACTGTGAGGCTTTAAAAAGTCGTTATTCAGCATGAGGCACGATGCAAATGACATTTTAAATAATTTTTTGTACAGTCCAAAAATCAATTTTCTGATGAAACACGATGACTCCGGACTTATCGAACTTTCTCCAGCTGGTCAGTAATAGTGATTTTTTAAGGTTTAATCTTTTGAATATAAAAGACTATTGCATGTGAATTATCACTTCTGGAACTAAAATAAGTGTGTTTAGTTTCATTTTCATGCCCGAAATTGGTCAAAACAGAAGCTTCTGAGAAGGAGGAAAAGTCTATAAAAATGGCAATTTTGGTCACTGTGAGGCTTTAAAAAGTAGTTATTCAACATGAGGCATGATCCAATTGACATTTTGAATAATTTTTTGTACAGTCCAAAAATAAATTTTCTGATGAAAAACGATCACCCCAAACCTTTTGGAACGTTCTCCATATGGTCAGTAATGCTGAATTTTTAATGTTTAATCTTTTGACTGTAAATGACTATTGCATATGAATTATCACTTCTGGAACTAAAATAAGTGTGTTTAGTTTCATTTTCCTGCCCGAAATTGGTCACGGCAGAAGCTTCTGAGTAGGAGGAAAAGTCTGTCAAAATGGCAATGTTGGTCAGTGTGAGGCTTTAAAAAGTAGTTATTCAACATGAGGCATGATCCAATTGACATTTTGAATAATTTTTGTACATTCCAAAAAATAAATTTTCTTATGAAAAACGACGACCCCGGACCTGTCAAACTTTCTCCAGATGGTCAGTAATGCTGATTTTTTAATGTTTAATCTTTTGAGTGTAAATGACTATTGCATGTGAATTATCACTTTTCTTACTAAAAAAGTGTCTTTAGAGTCATTTTCCTGCCCAAAATTGGTCAAAATAGATGCTTCTGAGTAGGAGGGAAAGTCTATAAAAATGGCAATTTTGGTCACTTTGAGGCTTTAAAAAGTAGTTATTCAACATGAGGCATGATCCAAATGACATTTTAAATCATTTTTGTACAGTCCAAAAATCAATTTTCTGATGAAAAACAGTGACCCTGGACCTGTCTAACTTTCTCCCGATGGTCACTAATGGTGAATTTTTAATGTTTAATCTTTTGACTGTAAATGACTATTGCATGTGAATTACCACTTATGGAACTAAAATAGGTGCGTTTAGAGTCATTTTCCTGCTCGAAATAGGTAAAAATAGAAGCTTCTGAGTAGGAGGGAAAGTCTATAAAAATGGCAATTTTGGTCACTGTGAGGCTTTAAAAAGTGGTTATTCAACATGAGGCACGATCCAATTGACATTTTGAATCATTTTTTGTACAGTCCAAAATATCAATTTTCTGATGAAAAACGATGACCCCAGAACTGTCAAACTTTCTCCAGGTGGTCAGTAATGGTGATTTTTTAATGTTCAATCTTTTGACTGTAAAAAACTATTGCATATGAATTATCACTTTTGGAGCTAAAATAAGGGTGTTTAGAGTCATCTTCCTGCCTGAAATCAGTCAAAATAGAAGCTTCTGAGTAGGAGGAAAAGTCTGTAAAAATGGCAATTTTGATCACTGTGAGGCCTTAAAATGTGGTTATTCAACATGAGGCATGATCCAATTGACATTTTGAATCATTTTTTGTACAGTTCAAGAAATGAATTTTCTGATGAAAAACGATGAGCCCGGACCTGTCAAACTTTCTCTAGATGGTCAGTAATGGTGATTTTTTAATGTTTAATCTCTTTGACTGTAAATAGCTATTCCATATGAATTATCACTTTTGGAACTAAAATAAGTGTTATTAGAGTCATCTTCCTGTCTGAAATCAGTCAAAATTGAAGCTTATGAGTAGGAGGAAAAGTATGTAAAAATGGCAATTTTGGTCACTGTGTGGCTTTAAAAAGTGGTGATTCAACATGAGGCCCGATCCATTTGACATTTTGAATAATTTTTTTGTACAGTCCAAAAATCAATTTTCTGATGATAAACGAAGACCGCGGACCTGTCAAAATTTCTCCAGATGGTCAGTAATGGTGATTTTTTTGTTTAATCTTATGACTGTAAATAACTATTGCAATTGAATTATCACTTTGGGAACTAAAATAAGTGTGTTTAGAGTCATTTTTCTGCCCAAAATTGGTCAAAACAGAGCTTCTGAGTAGGAGAAAAAGTCTATAAAAATGGCAATTTTGGTCACTTTGAGACATTAAAATGTAGGTATTCAACATGAGGCATGATCAAATTGATATTTTGAATAATTTTTTGTACAGTCCAAAAATAAATTTTCTGATGAAATACGATGACCCAGGACCTTTTGGAACTTTCTCCAGATGGTCACTAATGGTGATTTTTTAATGTTTAATCGTTTGACTATAAATGACTATTGCATGTGAATTATCACTTCTGGAACTAAAATAAGTGTGTTTAGTTTCATTTTCCTGCCCGAAATTGGTCAAAACAGAAGCTTCTGAGTAGGAGGAAAAGTTTGTAAAAATGGCAATTTTGGTCACTGTGAGGCTTTTAAAAGTAGTGATTCAACATGAGGCATGATCCAAATGACATTTTAAATCATTTTTGTACAGTCCAAAAATCAATTTTCTGATGAAACACGATGACCCAGGTTCTGTTGAACTTTCTCCAGATGGTCAGTAATGGTGATTTTTTAATGTTTAATCTTTTGACTGTAAATAATTATTGCATGTGAATTATTATTTTTTGAACTAAAATAAGTATCTTTAGAGTCATTTTCCTGCCCAAAATCGGTCAAAATAGAAGCTACTGAGTTGGAGGAAAAGTATGTAAAAATGGCAATTTTGGTTACTATGAGGCTTTTAAAAGTGATTATTCAACATGAGGCACGATCCAATTGACATTTTGAATAATTTTTGTACAGTTCAAAAAATCAATTTTCTGATGAAAAACGATGACCCCGGACCTGTCAAACTTTCTCCAGATGGTCAGTAATGGTGATTTTTAATGTTTAATCTTTTGACTGTAAATAACTATTGCATATGAATTATCACTTTTGGAACAAAAATAATTGTGTTTAGTCATTATCCTGCCCAAAATCAGTCAAAATTGAAGCTTATGAGTATTAGGAAAAGTATGTAAAAATGGCAATTTTGGTCACTGTGAGGCTTTAAAAAGTGGTTATTCAACATGAGGCACGATCCGATTGATATTTTGAATCATTTTTTGTACAGTCCAAAAAATCAATTTTCTGATGAAAAACCATGACCCCGGACCTGTCAAACTTTCTCCAGATGGTCAGTAATGGTGATTTTTTAATGTTTAATCTTTTGACTGTAAATAACTATTGCATATGAATTATCACTTTTGGAACTAAAATAGGTGTGTTTAGAGTAAATTTTTCTGCCCAAAATCGGTCAAAATAAACGCGATTTAAGTAGGAGGAAAAGTCGGTAAAAATGGCAATTTTGGTCACAGTGAGGCCTTAAAAGTGGTTATTCAACATGAGGCACGATCCAATTGACATTTTGAATCATTTCTTGTACAGTCCAAAATATCAATTTTCTGATGAAAAACGATGACCCCGGACCTATCAAACTTTCTCCAGATGGTCAGTAACGGTAAATTTTTTAATGTTTAATCTTTTTGACTGTAAAAGCTATTCCATATGAATTATCACTTTTGGAACTAAAATAAGTGTTATTAGAGTCATCTTCCTGCCTGAAATCGGTCAAAATAGAAGCTTCTGAGTAGGAGGAAAAGTATGTAAAAATGGCAATTTTCGTCACTGTGAGGCTTTAAAAAGTGCTTATTCAACATGAGGCTGATCCATTTGACATTTTGAATAATTTTTTTGTACAGTCCAAAAAATCAATTTTCTGATGATAAACGAAGACCCCGGACTTGTCGAACTTTCTCTAGATGGTCAGGAATGGTGATTTTTTAATGTTGAATCTTTTGACTGTAAATAATTATTGCATATGTATTATCACTTTTGGAACTAAAATAAGTGTGCTTAGAGTCATTTTCCTGCCCCAAATCGGTCAAAATTGAAGCTGCTGAATAGGAGGAAAAGTCTGTAAAAATTGCAATTTTGGTCACTGGGAAGCCTTAAAAAGTGGTTATTCAACATGAGGCACGATCCATTTGACATTTTGAATCATTTCTTCTACAGTCCAAAATATCAATTTTCTGATGAAAAACGATGACCCCGGACCTATCAAACTTTCTCCAGATGGTCAGTAACGGTAAATTTTTTAATGTTTAATCTTTTTGACTGTAAAAAGTTATTCCATATGAATTATCACTTTTGGAACTAAAATATGTGTGTTTAGAGTAATTTTCCTGCCCCAAATTGGTCAAAACAGAAGCTTCTGAGTAGGAGAAAAAGTCTATAAAAATGGCAATTTTGGTCACTGTGAGAAATTAAAATGTAGGTATTCAACATGAGGCATGATCAAATTGATATTTTGAATAATTTTTGTACAGTCCAAAAATAAATTTTCTGATGAAGTACGATGACCCAGGAACTTTTGGAACTTTCTCCAGATGGTCACTAATGGTGATTTTTTAATGTTTAATCGTTTGACTATAAATGACTGTTGCATGTGAATTATCACTTCTGGAACTAAAATAAGTGTGTTTAGTTTCATTTTCCTACCCGAAATTGGTCAAAACAGAAGCTTCTGAGTAGGAGGAAAAGTTTGTAAAAATGCCAATTTTGGTCACTGTGAGGCTTTTAAAAGTAGTGATTCAACATGAGGCATGATCCAAATGACATTTTAAATCATTTTTGTACAGTCCAAAAAATCAATTTTCTGATGAAACACGATGACTCCGGACTTGTCGAACTTTCTCCAGCTGGTCAGTAATGGTGATTTTTTAATGTTTAATCTTTTGAATATAAATTACTATTGCATGTGAATTATCACTTCTGGAACTAAAATAAGTGTGTTTTATTTCATTTTCATGCCCGAAATTGGTCAAAACAGAAGCTTCTAAGTAGGAGGAAAAGTCTATAAAAATGGCAATTTTGGTCACTGTGAGGCTTTAAAAAGTAGTTATTCAACATGAGGCATGATCCAATTGACATTTTGAATAATTTTTTGTACAGTCCAAAAAATAAATTTTCTGATGAAAAACGATGACCCCGGATCTGTCGAACTTTCTCCAGATGGTCAGGAATGGAGATTTTTGAATGTTTAATCTTTTGAGTGTAAATGACTATTGCATGTGAATTATCACTTTTGGAACTAAAATAAGTGTGTTTAGAGTCATTTTCCTGCCCAATATAGGTCGAAATAGAAGCTTCTGAGTAGGAGGAAAAGTCTAAAAAAATGGCAATTTTGGTCACTGTGAGGATTTAAAAAGTAGTTATTCAACATGAGGCACGATCCAAATTACATTTTGAATCATTTTTTGTACAGTCCAAAAAATAAATTTTCTGGTGAAAAATGATGACCCAGGACCTGTCGAACTTTCTCCATATGGTCAGTAATACTGATTTTTTAATGTTTAATCTTTTGACTGTAAATCACTATTGTATATGAATTACCACTTATGGAACTAAAATAGGTGCGTTTAGACTCATTTTCCTGCCCGAAATAGGTAAAAATAGAAGCTTCTGAGTAGGAGGAAAAGTGTGCAAAAATGGCAATTTTGGTCACTATGAAGCTTTTAAAAGTTGTTATTCAACATGAGGCATGATCGAATTGACATTTTGAATCATTTTTTGTACAGTCCAAAAAATCAATTTTCTGATGAAAAACGATGACCCCGGACCTGTCGAACTTTCTCCAGATGGTCAGTAATAGTGACTTTTGAATGTATAATCTTTTGACTGTAAATGACTATTGCATGTGAATTATTACTTTTGGAACTAAAATAAGTGTGTTTAGAGTCATTTTCCTGCCCGAAATTGGTCAAAATAGAAGCTTCTGAGTAGGAGCGAAAAGTCTGTAAAAATGGCAATTTAGGTCACTGTGAGGCTTTAAAAAGTGGTTATTCACATGAGGCACGATGCCTAATTGACATTTTGGATCATTTATTGTACAGTCCAAAAAATGCTATTTTCTGATGCAGAAGACGATGACCCCGGACAGTTCGTCGAACTGTTCTCCATGATGGTACAGGGTAATGGCTGATTTTGTAATGTTTAATCTTTTGACTGTAAATGACTATGGCATGTGAATTATCACTTATGAAACTGATAATAAGTGTATTTAAATTCATTTTCCTGCCTCAAATCGGTGAAAATAGAAGCTTGCAGTATGTGGAAAAGTCAGTAAAACATCGCAATTTGGTCACTGTGAGGCTTTAAAAGTGGTTATTCAACATGAGGCACGATCCAATTGACATTTTGAATCATTTTTTGTACAGTCCAAAAAATCAATTTTCTGATGAAAAACGATGACCCCGGACCTATCGAACTTTCTCCAGATGGTCAGTAATGGTGTTTTTTTATGTTTAATCTTTTGACTGTAAATGACTATTGATTGTGAATTATCACTTTTGGAACTAAAATAAGTGTGTTTAGAGTCATTTTCCTGCCCGAAATCGGTCAAAATAGAAGCTTCTGAGTAGGAGGAAAAGTCTGTAAAAATGGCAATTTTGGTCACTGTGAGGCTCTAAAAAGTGGTTATTCAACATGAGGCACGATCCAATTGACATTTTGAATCATTTTTTGTACAGTCCAAAAATCAATTTTCTGATGAAAAACAATGACCCCAGACCTGTCGAACTTTCTCCAGATGGTCAGGAATGGTGATATTTCAATGTTTAGTCTTTTGACTGTAAACAACTATTGCATGTGAATTATCACTTTTGGAACTAAAATAAGTGTGTTTAGAGTCATTTTCCTTCCCGAAATCGGTCAAAATAGAAGCTACTGAGTAGGCAGAAAAGTCTGTAAAAATGGCAATTTTGGTCACTGTGAGGCTTTAAAAAGTGGTTATTCAACATGAGGCACGATCCAATTGACATTTTGAATAATTTTTTGTACAGTCCCAAAAATCTATTTTCTGATGAAAAACGATGACCCCGGACCTGTCGAACTTTCTCCAGATGGTCAGTAATGGTGATTTTTTAATGTTTAATCTTTTGACTGTAAATGACTATTGCATGTGAATTATCACTTTTGGAACTAAAATAAGTGTGTTTAAAGTCATTTTCCTGCCCGAAATCGGTCAAAATAGAAGCTTCTGAGTAGGAGGAAAAGTCTGCAAAAATGGCAATTTTGGTCACTGTGAGGCTTTAAAAAGTGGTTATTCAACATGAGGCACGATCCAATTGACATTTTGAATCATTTTTTGTACAGTCCAAAAAATCAATTTTCTGATGAAAAATGATGACACCGGACCTGTCGAACTTTCTCCAGATGGTCAGTAATGGTGATTTTTTAATGTTTAATCTTTTGACTGTAAATGACTATTGCATGTGAATTATCACTTATGGAACTATAATAAGTGTGTTTAGAGTCATTTTCCTGCCGGAAATTGGTCAAAATAGAAGCTTCTTGAGTAGGAGGAACAGTCTGTAAAAATGGCAATTTTGGTCACTGTGAGGCTTTAATAAGTGGTTATTCAACATGAGGCATGATCCAATTGACATTTTTAATCATTTTTCGTACAGTCCAAAAAATATATTTTCTGAGGAAAAACGATGACCCTTGACCTGTCAAACCTTCTCCAGATGGTCAGTAATGGTGATTTTTTAATTTTTTATCTTTTGACTGTAAATGACCATTGCATGTGAATTATCACTTATGGAATAAAATAAGCGTGTTTATAATCATTTTCCTGTGCGAAATCGGTCAAAATAGAAGGTTGTGAGTAGGAGGAAAAGTCTGCAAAAATGGCAATTTTGGTCACTGTGAGGCTTTAAAAAGTGGTTATTCAACACGAGGCACAATCTAATTGACATTTTGAATCATTTATTGTACAGTCCAAAAAATCTATTTTCTAATGAAAAACGATGACCCTGGACCTGTCGAACTATCTCCAGATGGTCAGTAATGGTGATTTTTTAATGTTTAATCTTTTGACTGTAAATGACTATTGCATGTGAATTATCACTAATGGAACTATATTAAGTGTATTTAAAGTCATTTTCCTGCCCGAAATCGGTCAAAAATAGATGCTTCTGAGTAGGTGGAAAAGTCTGTAAAAATGGCAATTTTGGTCACTGTGAGGCTTGTAAAAGTGGTTATTCAACATGAGGCACGATCCAATTGACATTTTGAATCATTTTTGTACAGTCCAAAAAATCAATTTTCTGATGAAAAACGATGACCCCGGACCTGTCTGAACTTTGTCCATATGGTTAGTAATGGTGATATTTTTAATGTTTAATCTTTTGACTGTAAATGACTATTGCATGTGAATTATCACTAATGGAACTATAATAAGTGTATTTAAAGTAATTTTCCTGCCTGAAATCGGTCAAAATGGAAGCTTGTGAGTAGGAGGAAAAGAGTGTAAAAATAGCAATTTTGGTCACTGTGAGGCTTCAAAAAGTGGTTATTCAACATGAGGCACGATCCAATTGACATTTTGAATCATTTTTTGTACAGTCCAAAATATCAATTTTCTGATGAAAAACGATGACCCCAGAACTGTCAAACTTTCTCCAGGTGGTCAGTAATGGTGATTTTTAATGTTCAATCTTTTGACTGTAAAAAACTATTGCATATGAATTATCACTTTTGGAGCTAAAATAAGGGTGTTTAGAGTCATCTTCCTGCCTGAAATCAGTCAAAATAGAAGCTTCTGAGTAGGAGGAAAAGTATGTATAAATGGCAATTTTGGTCACTGTAAGGCTTTAAAAAGTGGTTATTCAACAAGAGGCACAATCCAATTGATATTTTGAATCATTTTTTATACAGTCCAAAAAATCAATTTTCTGATGAAAAACGATGACCCCGGACCTATCAAACTTTCTCCAGATGGTCAGTAATGGTGATTTTTTAATGTTTAATCTTTTGACTGTAAATAACTATTGCATATGTATTATCACTTTTGGAACTAAAATAAGTGTGTTTAGAGTCATTTTCCTGCCCAAAATCAGTCAAAATAGAAGCTTCTGAGTAGGAGGAAAAGTCTGTAAAAATGGCAATTTTGGTCACTGTCAGGCCTTAAATAGTGGTTATTCAACATGAGGCATGATCCAATTGACATTTTGAATCATTTTTTGTACAGTTCAAAAAATGAATTTTCTGATGAAAAACAATGACCCCGGACCTGTCGAACTTTCTCCAGATGGTCAGTAATGGTGATTTTTTAATGTTTCATCCTTTTGACTGTAAATAGCTATTGCATATGAATTATCACTTTTGGAACTAAAATACGCGGTTTTAGAGTCATCTTCCTGCCCGAAATCGGTCAAAATGAAGCTTCTGAGTAGGAGGAAAAGTACGTAAAAATGGCAATTTTGTTCACTGTAAGGCTTTAAAAGGTGGTTATTCAACATGAGGCCCGATCCATTTGATATTTTGAATAATTTTTTGTACAGTCCAAAAAATCAATTTTCTGATGATAAACGAAGACCGCGGACCTGTCAAAATTTCTCCAGAGGGTCAGTAATGGTGATTTTTTAAAGTTTAATCTTTTGACTGTAAATAACTATTGCATATGAATTATCACTTTTGGAACTAAAATAAGTGTGTTTAGAGTCATTTTCCTGCCCGAAATCGGTCAAAATTGAAGCTTCTGAGTAGGAGGAAAAGTCTGTAAAAATGGCAATTTTGATCACTGTGAGGCCTTAAAAAGTGGTTATTCAACATGAGGCATGATCCAATTGACATTTTGAATCATTTTTTGTACAGTTCAAGAAATGAATTTTCTGATGAAAAACGATGAGCCCGGACCTGTCAAACTTTCTCCAGATGGTCAGTAATGGTGATTTTTTAATGTTTAATCTCTTTGACTGTAAATAGCTATTCCATGTGAATTATCACTTCTGGAACTAAAATAAGTGTTATTAGAGTCATCTTCCTGCCTGAAATCAGTCAAAATTGAAGCTTATGAGTAGGAGGAAAAGTATGTAAAAATGGCAATTTTGGTCACTGTGTGGCTTTAAAAAGTGGTGATTCAACATGAGGCACGATCCATTTGACATTTTGAATAATTTTTTGTACAGTCCAAAAATCAATTTTCTGATGATAAACGATGACCCAGGACCTGTCAAAATTTCTCCAGATGGTCAGTAATGGTGATTTTTAATGTTTAATCTTATGACTGTAAATAACTATTGCAATGTGAATTATCACTTTGGGAACTAAAATAAGTGTGTTTAGAGTCATTTTTCTGCCCAAAATTGGTCAAAACAGAAGCTTCTGAGTAGGAGGAAAAGTCTATAAAAATGGCAATTTTGGTCACTTTGAGACATTAAAATGTAGGTTATTCAACATGAGGCATGATCAAATTGATATTTTGAATAATTTTTGTACAGTCCAAAAATAAATTTTCTGATGAAATACGATGACCCAGGACCTGTCGGAACTTTCTCCAGATGGTCACTAATGGTGATTTTTTAATGTTTAATCGTTTGACTATAAATGACTATTGCATGTGAATTATCACTTCTGGAACTAAAATAAGTGTGTTTAGTTTCATTTTCCTGCCCGAAATTGGTCAAAACAGAAGCTTCTGAGTAGGAGGAAAAGTTTGTAAAAATGGCAATTTTGGTCACTGTGAGGCTTTTAAAAGTAGTGATTCAACATGAGGCATGATCCAAATGACATTTTAAATCATTTTTGTACAGTCCAAAAATCAATTTTCTGATGAAACACGATGACCCAGGTTCTGTTGAACTTTCTGCAGATGGTCAGTAATGGTGATTTTTTAATGTTTAATCTTTTGACTGTAAATAATTATTGCATGTGAATTATCACTTTTGGAACTAAAATAAGTATCTTTAGAGTCATTTTCCTGCCCAAAATCGGTCAAAATAGAAGCTACTGAGTAGGAGGAAAAGTCTGTAAAAATGGCAATTTTGGTAACTTTGAGGCTTTAAAAAGTGGTTATTCAACATGAGGCACGATCCAATTGACATTTTGATTAATTTTTTGTACAGTCCAAAAAAGCAATTTTCTGATGAAAAACGATGACCCCGGACCTGTCAAACTTTCTCCAGATGGTCAGTAATGCTGATTTTTTTAATGTTTAATCTTTTGACTGTAAATAACTATTGCATATGAATTATCACTTTTGGAACTAAAATATTTGTGTTTAGAGTCATTATCCTGCCCAAAATCAGTCAAAATTGAAGCTTATGAGTATTAGGAAAAGTATGTAAAAATGGCAATTTTGGTCACTGTGAGGCTTTAAAAAGTGGTTATTCAACATGAGGCACGATCCGATTGACATTTTGAATCATTTTTTGTACAGTCCAAAAAATCAATTTTCTGATGAAAAACCATGACCCCGGACCTGTCAAACTTTCTCCAGATGGTCAGTAATGGTGATTTTTTAATGTTTAATCTTTTGACTGTAAATAAATATTGCATATGAATTATCACTTTTGGAACTAAAATAGGTGTGTTTAGAGTCAATTTTCCTGCCCAAAATCGGTCAAAATAAACGCTGTTTAAGTAGGAGGAAAAGTCGGTAAAAATGGCAATTTTGGTCACAGTGAGGCCTTAAAAAGTGGTTATTCAACATGAGGCACGATCCAATTGACATTTTGAATCATTTCTTGTACAGTCCAAAATATCAATTTTCTGATGAAAAACGATGACCCCGGACCTATCAAACTTTCTCCAGATGGTCAGTAACGGTAAATTTTTAATGTTTAATCTTTTTGACTGTAAAAAGCTATTCGATATGAATTATCACTTTTGGAACTAAAATAAGTGTTATTAGAGTCATCTTCCTGCCTGAAATCGGTCAAAATAGAAGCTTCTGAGTAGGAGGAAAAGTATGTAAAAATGGCAATTTTCGTCACTGTGAGGCTTTAAAAAGTGCTTATTCAACATGAGGCTGATCCATTTGACATTTTGAATAATTTTTTGTACAGTCCAAAAAATCAATTTTCTGATGATAAACGAAGACCCCGGACTTGTCGAACTTTCTCTAGATGGTCAGGAATGGTGATTTTTTAATGTTTAATCTTTTGACTGTAAATAATTATTGCATATGTATTATCACTTTTGGAACTAAAATAAGTGTGCTTAGAGTCATTTTCCTGCCCCAAATCGGTCAAAATTGAAGCTGCTGAATAGGAGGAAAAGTCTGTAAAAATTGCAATTTTGGTCACTGGGAAGCCTTAAAAAGTGGTTATTCAACATGAGGCACGATCCAATTGACATTTTGAATCATTTCTTCTACAGTCCAAAATATCAATTTTCTGATGAAAAACGATGACCCCGGAACTGTCAAACTTTCTCCAGAGGGTCAGTAATGGTGATTTTTTAATGTTTAATCTTTTGACTGTAAAAAACTATTGCATATGAATGATCACTTTTGGAGCTAAAATAAGGGTGTTTAGAGTCATCTTCCTGCCTGAGATCAGTCAAAATAGAAGCTTCTGAGTAGGAGGAAAAGTATGTAAAAATGGCAATTTTGGTCACTGTGAGGCTTTAAAAAGTGGTTATTCAACATGAGGCACAATCCAATTTATATTTGAATAATTTTTTGTACAGTCCAAAAAATCAATTTTCTGATGAAAAACGATGACCCCGGACCTATCAAACTTTCTCCAGATGGTCAGTAATGGTGATTTTTTAATGTTTAATCTTTTGACTGTAAATAACTATTGTATATGAATTATCACTTTTGGAACTAAAATAATTGTGTTTAGTCATTTTCCTGCCCAAAATTGGTCAAAGTTGAAGCTTCTGACTAGGAGGAAAAGTCTGTAAAAATGGCAATTTTAGTCACTGTGACACCTTAAAAAGTGGTTATTCAACATTTTGCACGATCCAATTGACATTTTGAATCATTTTTTGTACAGTCCAAAAATCTATTTTCTGATGAAAAACGATGACCCCAGACTTGTCGAACTTTCTCCAGATGGTCAGTAATGGTGATTTTTTAATATTTAATCTTTTGACTGTAAATAACTATTGCATATGAATTATCACTTTTGGAACTAAAATCAGTGTGTTTAGTCATTTTCCTGCCCAAAATCAGTCAAAATTGAAGCTTATGAGTAGGAGGAAAAGTATGTAAAAATGGCAATTTTGGTCACTGTGAGGCTTAAAAAAGTGGTTATTCAACATGAGGCCCGATCCATTTGACATTTTGAATAATTTTTTATACAGTCCAAAAAACTCAATTTTCTGATGAAAAACGATGACCCCGGACTTGTCGAACTTGCTTCGATGTTTAATCTTTTGAGTGTAAATGACTATTGCATGTGAATTATTACTTTTAGAACTAAAATACGTGTGTTTAGAGTAGTTTTCTTGCCGAAATAGGTCAAAATAGAAACTTCTGAGTAGGAGCAAAAGTCTATAGAAATGGCAGTTTTGGTCACTGTGAGGCTTTAAAAAGTCGTTATTCAACATGAGGCACGATGCAAATGACATTTTAAATCATTTTTTTGTACAGAACAAAAATCAATTTTCTGATGAAACACGATGACTCCAGACTTGTCGAACTTTCTCCAGCTGGTCAGTAATGGTGATTTTTTAATGTTTAATCTTTTGAATATAAATGACTATTGCATGTGAATTATCCCTTCTGGAACTAAAATATGTGTGTTTAGAGTAATTTTCATGCCCGAAATTGGTCAAAACAGAAGGTTCTGAGTAAGAGAAAAAGTCTATAAAAATGGCAATTTTGGTCACTCTGAGGTTTTTAAAAGTTGTTATTCAACATGAGGCACGATCCATATTACATTTTGAATCATTTTTTGTACAGTCCAAAAAATAAATTTTCTGATAAAAAACAATTACCCCGGACCTGTCGAACTTTCTCCAGATGGTCAGTAATGCTGATTTTTTAATGTTTAATCTTTTGACTGTAAATGACAATTGCATGTGAATTATCACTTCTGAAACTAAAATAAGTGTGTTTAGTTTCATTTTCCTGCCCGAAATTGGTCAAAACAGAAACTTCTGAGTAGGAGGAAAAGTCTGTTAAAATTGTAATTTTGGTCAGTGTGAGGCTTTAAAAAGTAGTTATTCAACATGAGGCATGATCCAATTGACAATTTGAATAATTTTTTGTACAGTCCAAAAATTAATTTTGTGATGAAAAACGACCCCAGACCTGTCGAAGTTTCTCCAGATGGTCAGTAATGGTGATTTTTGAATGTTTAATCTTTTGAGTGTAAATGACTAATGCATGTGAATTACCACTTTTGTAACTAAAATAAGTGTGTTTAGAGTCATTTTCCTGCCCAAAATTGGTCAAAATAGATGCTTCGAAGTAGGAGGGAAAATCTATAAAAATGGCAATTTTGGTCACTGTGAGGCTTTAAAAAGTGTTGCCACTGGATTCAAGATAGCCTGGCTGATGAGAGTTATGAACCCGAAACCGGTCCCAGGATGCTTGTTTCTGGTCCAGGGAAGACATGGCTTGGCAGTTCGGGCTGGACTGTTCCCATGAGGCACAGGGTCAGACTGATTTGCATGTGGCCATGTCTGAACTCGGGTGGCGGACTGAGCTAAAGAATGATGATGGATTAAACCCAGATCAGTTGACTGGGGGTGAGTGCATGCAATGTTCAACACTCTGTCCATCATCCCCTTTGGTTTTGCATTGTTC
The DNA here is from genome assembly GCA_963921515.1 of Calotriton arnoldi. Lineage (NCBI taxonomy): Eukaryota > Metazoa > Chordata > Amphibia > Caudata > Salamandridae > Calotriton > Calotriton arnoldi. The sequence continues at coordinate 119,462 of CAWUFW010020459.1, read as the reverse complement.
ACCCTAAGTTGGTAGGGTATGCCCAGACGTGGGTCCCTTGCTCACTTTGCCACTGGATTCAAGATAGCCTGGCTGATGAGGGTTATGAACCCGAAACCGGTCCCAGGATGCTCGTTTCCGGTCCAGGGAAGACATGGCTTGGCAGTTCGGGCTGGACTGTTCCCATGAGGCACAGGGTCAGACTGATTTGCATATGGCCATGTCTGAACTGGGGTGGCGGAGTGAGCTAAAGAATGATGATGGATTAAACCCAGATCAGTTGACTGGGGTGAGTGCTTGCAATGTTCAACACTCCGTCCATCATCCCCTTTGGTTTTGCATTGTTTGCCCTAAGTTGGCAGGGTATGGCCCGACGTGGTTCCCTTGCTCACTTTGCCACTGGATTCAAGATAGCCTGGCTGATGAGGGTTATGAACCCGAAATTGGTCCCAGGATGCTTGTTTCTGGACCAGGGAAGACATGGCTTGGCAGTTCAGGTTGGACTGTTCCCATGAGGCACAGGGTCAGACTGATTTGCATATGGCCATGTCTGAACTGGGGTGGCGGAGTGAGCTAAAGAATGATGATGGATTAAACCCAGATCAGTTGACTGGGGGTGAGTGCTTGCAATGTTCAACACTCCGTCCATCATCCCCTTTGGTTTTGCATTGTTCGCCCTAAGTTGGCAGGGTATGCCCAGACGTGGGTCCCTTGCTCACTTTGCCACTGGATTCAAGGTAGCCTGGCTGATGAGGGTTACGAACCCGAAACCGGTCCCAGGATGCTTGTTTCCGGTCCAGGGAAGACATGGCTTGGCAGTTCGGGCTGGACTGTTCCCATGAGGCACAGGGTCAGACTGATTTGCATATGGCCATGTCTGAACTGGGGAGGCGGAGTGAGCTAAAGAATGATGATGGATTAAACCCAGATCAGTTGACTGGGGGTGAGTGCTTGCAATGTTCAACACTCGGTCCATCGTCCCCTTTGGTTTTGCGTTAAAAAGTGGTTATTCAAGATGAGGCACGATCCAAATGACATTTTAAATCATTTTTTGTACAGTCCAAAAAAAATAATTCTGATGAAAAACGATGACCCCGGACCTATCGAACTTTCTCCAGGTGGTCACTGATGGTGATTTTTAATGTTTAATCTTTTGAGTGTAAATGACTATTGCATGTGAATTATCACTTTTGGAACTAAAATATGTGTGTTTAGAGTAATTTTCCTGCCCAAAATTGGTCAAAACAGAAGCTTCTGAGTAGGAGAAAAAGTCTATAAAAATGGCAATTTTGGTCACTGTGAGACATTAAAATGTAGGTATTCAACATGAGGCATGATCAAATTGATATTTTGAATAATTTTTTGTACAGTCCAAAAATAAATTTTCTGATGAAATACGATGACCCAGGAACTTTTGGAACTTTCTCCAGATGGTCACTAATGGTGATTTTTTAATGTTTAATCGTTTGACTATAAATGACTGTTGCATGTGAATTATCACTTCTGGAACTAAAATAAGTGTGTTTAGTTTCATTTTCATACCCGAAATTGGTCAAAACAGAAGCTTCTGAGTAGGAGGAAAAGTTTGTAAAAATGGCAATTTTGGTCACTGTGAGGCTTTAAAAAGTGTTTATTCAACATGAGGCACGATCCAAATGACATTTTAAATCATTTTTTGTACAGTCCAAAAATAAATTTTCTGATGAAAAACGATGACTCTGGACCTGTCCAATTTTCTCCAGATGGTCAGTAATGGTGATTTTTGAATGTTTAATCTTTTGACTATAAATGACTATTGCATGTGAACTATCACTTTTGGAACTAAAATAACTGTGTTTACTTTCATTTTCCTGCCCGAAATTGGTCAAAACAGAAGCTTCTGAGTAGGAGGAAAAGTTTGTAAATATGGCAATTTTGGTCACTGTGAGGCTTTTAAAAGTTGTTATTCAACATGAGGCACAATCCAAATTACATTTTGAATCATTTTTTGTACAGTCCAAAAAATAAAGTTTCTGATGAAAAACGATGACCCCAGACCTTTTGGAACTTTCTCCAGATGGTCACAAATGGTGATTTTTTAATGTTTAATCTTTTGACTATAAATGACTATTGCATGTGAATTATCACTTCTGGAACTAAAATAAGTGTGTTTAGTTTAATTTTCCTGCCCGAAATTGGTCAAAACAGAAGCTTCTGAGTAGGAGGAAAAGTTTGTAAATATGGCAATTTTGGTCACTGTGAGGCTTTTAAAAGTTGTTATTCAACATGAGGCATGATCTAAATGACATTTTAAATCATTTTTGTACAGTCCAAAAAATCAATTTTCTGATGAAAAACAATGACACCGGACCTGTTGAACTTTCTCCCGATGGTCACTAATCGTGAATTTTTAATGTTTAATCTTTTGACAGAAATGACTATTGCATGTGAATTATCACTTTTGGAATTGTAAGAAGTGTGTTTAGAGTCATTTTCCTGCCCTAAATTGGTCAAAACAGAAGCTTCTGAGTAGGAGGAAAAGTCTGTAAAAATGGCAATTTTTAAAAAGTAGTTATTCTACATGAGGCACGATCCAAATTACATTTTGAATCATTTTTTGTACAGTCCAAAAAATACATTTTCTGGTGAAAAATGTTGACCCCGGACCTGTCGAACTTTCTCCATATGGTCAGTAATGCTGATGTTTTAATGTTTAATCTTTTACTGTAATTGACTATTGCATGTGAATTACCACTTATGGAACTAAAATAGGTGCGTTTAGAGTCATTTTCCTGCTCGAAATAGGTAAAAATAGAAGCTTCTGAGTAGGAGGAAAAGTGTGCAAAAATGGCAATTTTGGTCACTATGAGGCTTTAAAAAGTAGTTATTCTACATGAGGCACGATCCAAATTACATTTTGAATACTTTTTTGTACAGTCCAAAAAATACATTTTCTGGTGTAAAATGATGACCCCGGACCTGTCAAACTTTCTGCATATGGTCAGTAATGCTGATTTTTTAATGTTTAATCTTTTGACTGTAAATGACAATTGCATGTGAATTATCACTTCTGGAACTAAAATAAGTGCGTTTAGTTTCATTTTCCTGCCCGAAATTCGTCAAAACAGAAGCTTCTGAGTAGGAGGAAAAGTCTGTTAAAATTGCAATTTTGGTTAGTGTGAGGCTTTAAAAAGTAGTTATTCAACATGAGGCATGATCCAATTGACAATTTGAATAATTTTTGTACATTCCAAAAAATAAATTTTCCTATGAAAAATGATGACCCCGGACCTATCGAACTTTCTCCAGATGGTCACTAATGGTGATTTTTTAATGTTTAATCTTTTGAGTGTAAATGACTATTGCATGTTAATTATCACTTTTGGAACTAAAATAAGTGTGTTTAGAGTCATTTTTCTGCCCGAAATTCGTCAAAACAGAAGCTTCTGAGTAGGATGAAAAGTTTGTTAAAATGGCAATTTTGGTCACTGTGAGGCTCTAAAAGGTGGTTATTCAACATGAGGCATGATCCAATTAACAATTTGAATCATTTTTTGTACAGTCCAAAAATCAATTTTGTGATGAAAAACGATGACCCCAGACCTGTCGAAGTTTCTCCAGATGGTCAGTAATGGTGATTTTTGAATGTTTAATCTTTTGAGTGTAAATGACTAATGCATGTGAATTACCACGTTTGTAACTAAAATAAGTGTGTTTAGAGTCATTTTCCTGCCCAAAATTGGTCAATATAGATGCTTCGAAGTAGGAGGGAAAATCTATAAAAATGGCAATTTTGGTCAATTTGAGGCTTTAAAAAGTTTTGCCACTGGATTCAAGATAGCCTGGCTGATGAGAGTTATGAACCCGAAACCGGTCCCAGGATGCTTGTTTCTGGTCCAGGGAAGACATGGCTTGGCAGTTCGGGCTGGACTGTTCCCATGAGGCACAGGGTCAGACTGATTTGCAAATGGCCATGTCTGAACTGGGGTGGCAGAGTGAGCTAAAGAATGATGATGGATTAAACCCAGACCAGTTGACTGGGGGTGAGTGCCTGCAATGTTCAACACTCCCTCCATCATCCCCTTTGGTTTTGCATTGTTCGCCCTAAGTTGGCAGGGTATGGTCCCTTGCTCACTTTGCCACTGGATTCAAGATAGCCTGGCTGATGAGGGTTACGAACCCGAAACCGGTCCCAGGATGCTTGTTTCCGGTCCAGGGAAGACATGGCTTGGCAGTTCGGGCTGGACTGTTCCCATGAGGCACAGGGTCAGACTGATTTGCATATGGCCATGTCTGAACTGGGGTGGCGGACTGAGCTAAAGAATGATGATGGATTAAACCCAGATCAGTTGACTGGGGGTCAGTGCATGCAATGTTCAACACTCTGTCCATCATCCCCTTTGGTTTTGCATTGTTCACCCTAAGTTGGTAGGGTATGCCCAGACATGGGTCCCTTGCTCACTTTGCCACTAGATTCAAGATAGCCTGGCTGATGAGGGTTATGAACCCGAAACCGGTCCCAGGATGCTCGTTTCCGGTCCAGGGAAGACATGGCTTGGCAGTTCGGGCTGGACTGTTCCCATGAGGCACAGGGTCAGACAGATTTGCATATGGCCATGTCTGAACTGGGGTGGCGGAGTGAGCTAAAGAATGATGATGGATTAAACCCAGATCAGTTGACTGGGGTGAGTGCTTGCAATGTTCAACACTCCGTCCATCATCCCCTTTGGTTTTGCATTGTTCGCCCTAAGTTGGCAGGGTATGGCATGACGTGGTTCCCTTGCTCACTTTGCCACTGGATTCAAGATAGCCTGGCTGATGAGGGTTATGAACCCGAAATCGGTCCCAGGATGCTTGTTTCTGGTCCAGGGAAGACATGGCTTGGCAGTTCGGGCTGGACTGTTCCCGTGAGGCACAGGGTCAGACTAATTTGCATATGGCCATGTCTGAACTGGGGAGGCGGAGTGAGCTAAAGAATGATGATGGATTAAACCCAGATCAGTTGACTGGGGGTGAGTGCTTGCAATGTTCAACACTCGGTCCATCATCCCCTTTGGTTTTACGTTAAAAGTGGTTATTCAAGATGAGGCACGATCCAAATGACATTTTAAATCATTTTTTGTACAGTCCAAAAAAATAATTCTGATGAAAAACGATGACCCCGGACCTATCGAACTTTCTCCAGGTGGTCACTGATGGTGATTTTTTAATGTTTAATCTTTTGAGTGTAAATGACTATTGCATGTGAATTATCACTTTTGGAACTAAAATATGTGTGTTTAGAGTAATTTTCCTGCCCAAAATTGGTCAAAACAGAAGCTTCTGAGTAGGAGAAAAAGTCTATAAAAATGGCAATTTTGGTCACTGTGAGAAATTAAAATGTAGGTATTCAACATGAGGCATGATCAAATTGATATTTTGAATAATTTTTGTACAGTCCAAAAAATAAATTTTCTGATGAAATACGATGACCCAGGAACTTTTGGAACTTTCTCCAGATGGTCACTAATGGTGATTTTTTAATGTTTAATCGTTTGACTATAAATGACTGTTGCATGTGAATTATCACTTCTGGAACTAAAATAAGTGTGTTTAGTTTCATTTTTCTACCCGAAATTGGTCAAAACAGAAGCTTCTGAGTAGGAGGAAAAGTTTGTAAAAATGGCAATTTTGGTCACTGTGAGGCTTTTAAAAGTAGTGATTCAACATGAGGCATGATCCAAATGACATTTTAAATCATTTTTGTACAGTCCAAAAATCAATTTTCTGATGAAACACGATGACTCCGGACTTGTCGAACTTTCTCCAGCTGGTCAGTAATGGTGATTTTTTAATGTTTAATCTTTTGAATATAAATTACTATTGCATGTGAATTATCACTTCTGGAACTAAAATAAGTGTGTTTTATTTCATTTTCATGCCCGAAATTGGTCAAAACAGAAGCTTCTAAGTAGGAGGAAAAGTCTATAAAAATGGCAATTTTGGTCACTGTGAGGCTTTAAAAAGTAGTTATTCAACATGAGGCATGATCCAATTGACATTTTGAATAATTTTTGTACAGTCCAAAAAATAAATTTTCTGATGAAAAACGATGACCCCGGACCTGTCAAACTTTCTGCATATGGTCAGTAATGCTGATTTTTTAATGTTTAATCTTTTGACTGTAAATGACAATTGCATGTGAATTATCACTTCTGGAACTAAAATAAGTGTGTTTAGTTTCATTTTCCTGCCCGAAATTCGTCAAAACAGAAGCTTCTGAGTAGGAGGAAAAGTCTGTTAAAATTGCAATTTTGGTTAGTGTGAGGCTTTAAAAAGTAGTTATTCAACATGAGGCATGATCCAATTGACAATTTGAATAATTTTTGTACATTCCAAAAATAAATTTTCCTATGAAAAATGATGACCCCGGACCTATCGAACTTTCTCCAGATGGTCACTAATGGTAATTTTTTTAATGTTTAATCTTTTGAGTGTAAATGACTATTGCATGTTAATTATCACTTTTGGAACTAAAATAAGTGTGTTTAGAGTCATTTTTCTGCCCGAAATTCGTCAAAACAGAAGCTTCTGAGTAGGATGAAAAGTTTGTTAAAATGGCAATTTTGGTCACTGTGAGGCTCTAAAAGGTGGTTATTCAACATGAGGCATGATCCAATTAACAATTTGAATCATTTTTTGTACAGTCCAAAAATCAATTTTGTGATGAAAAACGATGACCCCAGACCTGTCGAAGTTTCTCCAGATGGTCAGTAATGGTGATTTTTGAATGTTTAATCTTTTGAGTGTAAATGACTAATGCATGTGAATTACCACGTTTGTAACTAAAATAAGTGTGTTTAGAGTCATTTTCCTGCCCAAAATTGGTCAAAATAGATGCTTCGAAGTAGGAGGGAAAATCTATAAAAATGGCAATTTTGGTCACTTTGAGGCTTTAAAAAGTTTTGCCACTGGATTCAAGATAGCCTGGCTGATGAGAGTTATGAACCCGAAACCGGTCCCAGGATGCTTGTTTCTGGTCCAGGGAAGACATGGCTTGGCAGTTCGGGCTGGACTGTTCCCATGAGGCACAGGGTCAGACTGATTTGCAAATGGCATGTCTGAACTGGGGTGGCGGAGTGAGCTAAAGAATGATGATGGATTAAACCCAGACCAGTTGACTGGGGGTGAGTGCTTGCAATGTTCAACACTCCGTCCATCATCCCCTTTGGTTTTGCATTGTTCGCCCTAAGTTGGCAGGGTATGCCCAGACGTGGGTCCCTTGCTCACTTTGCCACTGGATTCAAGATAGCCTGGCTGATGAGGGTTACGAACCCGAAACCGGTCCCAGGATGCTTGTTTCCGGTCCAGGGAAGACATGGCTTGGCAGTTCGGGCTGGACTGTTCCCATGAGGCACAGGGTCAGACTGATTTGCATATGGCCATGTCTGAACTGGGGTGGCGGACTGAGCTAAAGAATGATGATGGATTAAACCCAGATCAGTTGACTGGGGGTCAGTGCATGCAATGTTCAACACTCTGTCCATCATCCCCTTTGGTTTTGCATTGTTCACCCTAAGTTGGTAGGGTATGCCCAGACATGGGTCCCTTGCTCACTTTGCCACTAGATTCAAGATAGCCTGGCTGATGAGGGTTATGAACCCGAAACCGGTCCCAGGATGCTCGTTTCCGGTCCAGGGAAGACATGGCTTGGCAGTTCGGGCTGGACTGTTCCCATGAGGCACAGGGTCAGACAGATTTGCATATGGCCATGTCTGAACTGGGGTGGCGGAGTGAGCTAAAGAATGATGATGGATTAAACCCAGATCAGTTGACTGGGGTGAGTGCTTGCAATGTTCAACACTCCGTCCATCATCCCCTTTGGTTTTGCATTGTTCGCCCTAAGTTGGCAGGGTATGGCATGACGTGGTTCCCTTGCTCACTTTGCCACTGGATTCAAGATAGCCTGGCTGATGAGGGTTATGAACCCGAAATCGGTCCCAGGATGCTTGTTTCTGGTCCAGGGAAGACATGGCTTGGCAGTTCGGGCTGGACTGTTCCCGTGAGGCACAGGGTCAGACTAATTTGCATATGGCCATGTCTGAACTGGGGAGGCGGAGTGAGCTAAAGAATGATGATGGATTAAACCCAGATCAGTTGACTGGGGGTGAGTGCTTGCAATGTTCAACACTCGGTCCATCATCCCCTTTGGTTTTGCGTTAAAAAGTGGTTATTCAAGATGAGGCACGATCCAAATGACATTTTAAATCATTTTTTGTACAGTCCAAAAAAAATAATTCTGATGAAAAACGATGACCCCGGACCTATCGAACTTTCTCCAGGTGGTCACTGATGGTGATTTTTTAATGTTTAATCTTTTGAGTGTAAATGACTATTGCATGTGAATTATCACTTTTGGAACTAAAATATGTGTGTTTAGAGTAATTTTCCTGCCCAAAATTGGTCAAAACAGAAGCTTCTGAGTAGGAGAAAAAGTCTATAAAAATGGCAATTTTGGTCACTGTGAGAAATTAAAATGTAGGTATTCAACATGAGGCATGATCAAATTGATATTTTGAATAATTTTTTGTACAGTCCAAAAAATAAATTTTCTGATGAAATACGATGACCCAGGAACTTTTGGAACTTTCTCCAGATGGTCACTAATGGTGATTTTTAATGTTTAATCGTTTGACTATAAATGACTGTTGCATGTGAATTATCACTTCTGGAACTAAAATAAGTGTGTTTAGTTTCATTTTTCTACCCGAAATTGGTCAAAACAGAAGCTTCTGAGTAGGAGGAAAAGTTTGTAAAAATGGCAATTTTGGTCACTGTGAGGCTTTTAAAAGTAGTGATTCAACATGAGGCATGATCCAAATGACATTTTAAATCATTTTTGTACAGTCCAAAAAATCAATTTTCTGATGAAACACGATGACTCCGGACTTGTCGAACTTTCTCCAGCTGGTCAGTAATGGTGATTTTTTAATGTTTAATCTTTTGAATATAAATTACTATTGCATGTGAATTATCACTTCTGGAACTAAAATAAGTGTGTTTTATTTCATTTTCATGCCCGAAATTGGTCAAAACAGAAGCTTCTAAGTAGGAGGAAAAGTCTATAAAAATGGCAATTTTAGTCACTGTGAGGCTTTAAAAAGTGGTTATTCAACATGAGGCATGATCCAATTGACATTTTGAATAATTTTTTGTACAGTCCAAAAAATAAATTTTCTGATGAAAAACGATGACCCCGGACCTGTCAAACTTTCTGCAGATGGTCAGTAATGCTGATTTTTTTAATGTTTAATCTTTTGACTGTAAATGACAATTGCATGTGAATTATCACTTCTGGAACTAAAATAAGTGTGTTTAGTTTCATTTTCCTGCCCGAAATTCGTCAAAACAGAAGCTTCTGAGTAGGAGGAAAAGTCTGTTAAAATTGCAATTTTGGTTAGTGTGAGGCTTTAAAAAGTAGTTATTCAACATGAGGCATGATCCAATTGACAATTTGAATAATTTTTGTACATTCCAAAAATAAATTTTCCTATGAAAAATGATGACCCCGGACCTATCGAACTTTCTCCAGATGGTCACTAATGGTGATTTTTTTAATGTTTAATCTTTTGAGTGTAAATGACTATTGCATGTTAATTATCACTTTTGGAACTAAAATAAGTGTGTTTAGAGTCATTTTTCTGCCCGAAATTCGTCAAAACAGAAGCTTCTGAGTAGGATGAAAAGTTTGTTAAAATGGCAATTTTGGTCACTGTGAGGCTCTAAAAGGTGGTGATTCAACATGAGGCATGATCCAATTAACAATTTGAATCATTTTTTGTACAGTCCAAAAATCAATTTTGTGATGAAAAACGATGACCCCAGACCTGTCGAAGTTTCTCCAGATGGTCAGTAATGGTGATTTTTGAATGTTTAATCTTTTGAGTGTAAATGACTAATGCATGTGAATTACCACGTTTGTAACTAAAATAAGTGTGTTTAGAGTCATTTTCCTGCCCAAAATTGGTCAAAATAGATGCTTCAAGTAGGAGGGAAAATCTATAAAAATTGCAATTTTGGTCACTTTGAGGCTTTAAAAAGTTTTGCCACTGGATTCAAGATAGCCTGGCTGATGAGAGTTATGAACCCGAAACCGGTCCCAGGATGCTTGTTTCTGGTCCAGGGAAGACATGGCTTGGCAGTTCGGGCTGGACTGTTCCCATGAGGCACAGGGTCAGACTGATTTGCAAATGGCATGTCTGAACTGGGGTGGCGGAGTGAGCTAAAGAATGATGATGGATTAAACCCAGACCAGTTGACTGGGGGTGAGTGCTTGCAATGTTCAACACTCCGTCCATCATCCCCTTTGGTTTTGCATTGTTCGCCCTAAGTTGGCAGGGTATGCCCAGACGTGGGTCCCTTGCTCACTTTGCCACTGGATTCAAGATAGCCTGGCTGATGAGGGTTACGAACCCGAAACCGGTCCCAGGATGCTTGTTTCCGGTCCAGGGAAGACATGGCTTGGCAGTTCGGGCTGGACTGTTCCCATGAGGCACAGGGTCAGACTGATTTGCATATGGCCATGTCTGAACTGGGGTGGCGGACTGAGCTAAAGAATGATGATGGATTAAACCCAGATCAGTTGACTGGGGGTCAGTGCATGCAATGTTCAACACTCTGTCCATCATCCCCTTTGGTTTTGCATTGTTCACCCTAAGTTGGTAGGGTATGCCCAGACATGGGTCCCTTGCTCACTTTGCCACTAGATTCAAGATAGCCTGGCTGATGAGGGTTATGAACCCGAAACCGGTCCCAGGATGCTCAAGTTTCCGGTCCAGGGAAGACATGGCTTGGCAGTTCGGGCTGGACTGTTCCCATGAGGCACAGGGTCAGACAGATTTGCATATGGCCATGTCTGAACTGGGGTGGCGGAGTGAGCTAAAGAATGATGATGGATTAAACCCAGATCAGTTGACTGGGGTGAGTGCTTGCAATGTTCAACACTCCGTCCATCATCCCCTTTGGTTTTGCATTGTTCGCCCTAAGTTGGCAGGGTATGGCATGACGTGGTTCCCTTGCTCACTTTGCCACTGGATTCAAGATAGCCTGGCTGATGAGGGTTATGAACCCGAAATCGGTCCCAGGATGCTTGTTTCTGGTCCAGGGAAGACATGGCTTGGCAGTTCGGGCTGGACTGTTCCCATGAGGCACAGGGTCAGACTAATTTGCATATGGCCATGTCTGAACTGGGGAGGCGGAGTGAGCTAAAGAATGATGATGGATTAAACCCAGATCAGTTGACTGGGGGTGAGTGCTTGCAATGTTCAACACTCGGTCCATCATCCCCTTTGGTTTTGCGTTAAAAAGTGGTGATTCAAGATGAGGCACGATCCAAATGACATTTTAAATCATTTTTTGTACAGTCCAAAAAAAATAATTCTGAGGAAAAACGATGACCCCGGACCTATCGAACTTTCTCCAGGTGGTCACTGATGGTGATTTTTTAATGTTTAATCTTTTGAGTGTAAATGACTATTGCATGTGAATTATCACTTTTGGAACTAAAATATGTGTGTTTAGAGTAATTTTCCTGCCCCAAATTGGTCAAAACAGAAGCTTCTGAGTAGGAGAAAAAGTCTATAAAAATGGAAATTTTGGTCACTGTGAGAAATTAAAATGTAGGTATTCAACATGAGGCATGATCAAATTGATATTTTGAATAATTTTTTGTACAGTCCAAAAATAAATTTTCTGATGAAATACGATGACCCAGGAACTTTTGGAACTTTCTCCAGATGGTCACTAATGGTGATTTTTTAATGTTTAATCGTTTGACTATAAATGACTGTTGCATGTGAATTATCACTTCTGGAACTAAAATAAGTGTGTTTAGTTTCATTTTCCTACCCGAAATTGGTCAAAACAGAAGCTTCTGAGTAGGAGGAAAAGTTTGTAAAAATGGCAATTTTGGTCACTGTGAGGCTTTTAAAAGTAGTGATTCAACATGAGGCATGATCCAAATGACATTTTAAATCATTTTTGTACAGTCCAAAAATCAATTTTCTGATGAAACACGATGACTCCGGACTTGTCGAACTTTCTCCAGCTGGTCAGTAATGGTGATTTTTTAATGTTTAATCTTTTGAATATAAATTACTATTGCATGTGAATTATCACTTCTGGAACTAAAATAAGTGTGTTTTATTTCATTTTCATGCCCGAAATTGGTCAAAACAGAAGCTTCTAAGTAGGAGGAAAAGTCTATAAAAATGGCAATTTTGGTCACTGTGAGGCTTTAAAAAGTAGTTATTCAACATGAGGCATGATCCAATTGACATTTTGAATAATTTTTTGTACAGTCCAAAAAATAAATTTTCTGATGAAAAACGATGACCCCGGATCTGTCGAACTTTCTCCAGATGGTCAGGAATGGAGATTTTTGAATGTTTAATCTTTTGAGTGTAAATGACTATTGCATGTGAATTATCACTTTTGGAACTAAAATAAGTGTGTTTAGAGTCATTTTCCTGCCCAATATAGGTCGAAATAGAAGCTTCTGAGTAGGAGGAAAAGTCTAAAAAAATGGCAATTTTGGTCACTGTGAGGATTTAAAAAGTAGTTATTCAACATGAGGCACGATCCAAATTACATTTTGAATCATTTTTTGTACAGTCCAAAAAATAAATTTTCTGGTGAAAAATGATGACCCAGGACCTGTCGAACTTTCTCCATATGGTCAGTAATACTGATTTTTTAATGTTTAATCTTTTGACTGTAAATCACTATTGTATATGAATTACCACTTATGGAACTACAATAGGTGCGTTTAGACTCATTTTCCTGCCCGAAATAGGTAAAAATAGAAGCTTCTGAGTAGGAGGAAAAGTGTGCAAAAATGGCAATTTTGGTCACTATGAAGCTTTTAAAAGTTGTTATTCAACATGAGGCATGATCCAATTGACATTTTGAATAATTTTTTGCACATTCCAAAAATAAATTTTCTGATGAAAAACGATGACCCCGGATCTGTCGAACTTTCTCCAGCTGGTCAGTAATGGTGATTTTTGAATGTTTAATCTTTTGAGTGTAAATGACTATTGCATGTGAATTATCACTTTTGTAACTAAAATAAGTGTGTTTAGAGTCATTTCCCTGCGCAAAATTGGTCAAAATAGATGCATCGGAGGAGGAGCGAAAGTCTATAAAAATGGCAATTTAGGTCACTGTGAGGCTTTAAAAAGTTTTGCCACTGGATTCAAGATAGCCTGGCTGATGAGGGTTATGAACCTGAAACCGGTCCCAGGATGCTTGTTTCCGGTCCAGGGAAGACATGGCTTGGCAGTTCGGGCTGGACTGTTCCCATGAGGCACAGGGTCAGACTGATTTGCATATGGCCATGTCTGAACTGGGGTGGCGGAGTGAGCTAAAGAATGATGATGGATTAAACCCAGATCAGTTGACTGGGGGTGAGTGCTTGCAATGTTCAACACTCCGTCCATCATCCCCTTTGGTTTTGCTTTAAAAAGTGGTTATTCAACATGAGGCACGATCCAAATGACATTTTAAATCATTTTTTGTACAGTCCAAAAATCAATTTTCTGATGAAAAACGATGACCCCGGACCTATCGAACTTTCTCTAGATGGTCAGTAATGGGGATTTTTTAATGTTTAATGTTTTGAGTGTAATTGACTATTGCATGTGAATTATCACTTTTGGAACTAAAATATTTGTGTTTAGAGTCATTTTCCTGACCGAAATTGGTCAAAATAGAAGCTTCTGAATAGGAGGAAGAGTCTGTAAAAATGGCAATTTTGGTTACTGTGAGGCTTTAAAAAGTAGTTATTCAACATGAGGCATGATCCAAATGACATTTTATTTCATTTTTTGTACAGTCCAAAAATCAATTTTCCGATGAAAAACAATGACCCCAGACCTGTCGCACTTTCTCCAGATGGTCAGTAATGGGGATGTTTTACTGTTTAATGATTTGAGTGTAAATGACTATTGCATGTGTATTATCACTTTTGGAACTAAAAAAGTGTGTTTAGAGACATTTTCATGACCGAAATTTGTCAAAATAAAACCTTCAGAGTAGGCAGAAAAGTCTGTAAAAATGGCAATTTTGGTCACAGTGAGGCTTTAAAAGTGGTTATACAACATGATCCAATTGACATTTTTAATCATTTTTTGTACAGTCCGAAAAATCTATTTTCTGATGAAAAACGATGACCCCGGACTTGTCGAACTTTCTCCAGATGGTCAGTAACGCTGATTTTTTAATGTTTAATCTTTTGATTGTAAATGACTATTGCATGTGAATTATCACTTTTAGAACTAAAATACGTGTGTTTAGAGTCATTTTCCTGCCCGAAATAGGTCAAAATAGAACTTCTGGTAGGAGGAAAAGTCTAAAGAAATGGCAGTTTTGGTCACTGTGAGGCTTTAAAAAGTCGTTATTCAGCATGAGGCACGATGCAAATGACATTTTAAATAATTTTTTGTACAGTCCAAAAATCAATTTTCTGATGAAACACGATGACTCCGGACTTATCGAACTTTCTCCAGCTGGTCAGTAATAGTGATTTTTAAGGTTTAATCTTTTGAATATAAAAGACTATTGCATGTGAATTATCACTTCTGGAACTAAAATAAGTGTGTTTAGTTTCATTTTCATGCCCGAAATTGGTCAAAACAGAAGCTTCTGAGGAGGAAAAGTCTATAAAAATGGCAATTTTGGTCACTGTGAGGCTTTAAAAAGTAGTTATTCAACATGAGGCATGATCCAATTGACATTTTGAATAATTTTTTGTACAGTCCAAAAATAAATTTTCTGATGAAAAACGATGACCCCGGACCTGTCAAACTTTCTGCATATGGTCAGTAATGCTGATTTTTTAATGTTTAATCTTTTGACTGTAAATGACAATTGCATGTGAATTATCACTTCTGGAACTAAAATAAGTGTGTTTAGTTTCATTTTCCTGCCCGAAATTCGTCAAAACAGAAGCTTCTGAGTAGGAGGAAAAGTCTGTTAAAATTGCAATTTTGGTTAGTGTGGGGCTTTAAAAAGTAGTTATTCAACATGAGGCATGATCCAATTGACAATTTGAATAATTTTTGTACATTCCAAAAAATAAATTTTCCTATGAAAAATGATGACCCCGGACCTATCGAACTTTCTCCAGATGGTCACTAATGGTGATTTTTTAATGTTTAATCTTTTGAGTGTAAATGACTATTGCATGTTAATTATCACTTTTGGAACTAAAATAAGTGTGTTTAGAGTCATTTTTCTGCCCGAAATTCGTCAAAACAGAAGCTTCTGAGTAGGATGAAAAGTTTGTTAAAATGGCAATTTTGGTCACTGTGAGGCTCTAAAAGGTGGTTATTCAACATGAGGCATGATCCAATTAACAATTTGAATCATTTTTTGTACAGTCCAAAAATCAATTTTGTGATGAAAAACGATGACCCCAGACCTGTCGAAGTTTCTCCAGATGGTCAGTAATGGTGATTTTTGAATGTTTAATCTTTTGAGTGTAAATGACTAATGCATGTGAATTACCACGTTTGTAACTAAAATAAGTGTGTTTAGAGTCATTTTCCTGCCCAAAATTGGTCAAAATAGATGCTTCAAGTAGG
The DNA here is from genome assembly GCA_963921515.1 of Calotriton arnoldi. Taxonomy (NCBI): domain Eukaryota; kingdom Metazoa; phylum Chordata; class Amphibia; order Caudata; family Salamandridae; genus Calotriton; species Calotriton arnoldi. The sequence continues at coordinate 103,881 of CAWUFW010020459.1, read as the reverse complement.
AGGGAAAATCTATAAAAATGGCAATTTTGGTCACTTTGAGGCTTTAAAAGTTTTGCCACTGGATTCAAGATAGCCTGGCTGATGAGAGTTATGAACCCGAAACCGGTCCCAGGATGCTTGTTTCTGGTCCAGGGAAGACATGGCTTGGCAGTTCGGGCTGGACTGTTCCCATGAGGCACAGGGTCAGACTGATTTGCAAATGGCCATGTCTGAACTGGGGTGGCGGAGTGAGCTAAAGAATGATGATGGATTAAACCCAGACCAGTTGACTGGGGGTGAGTGCTTGCAATGTTCAACACTCCGTCCATCATCCCCTTTGGTTTTGCATTGTTCGCCCTAAGTTGGCAGGGTATGCCCAGACGTGGGTCCCTTGCTCACTTTGCCACTGGATTCAAGATAGCCTGGCTGATGAGGGTTACGAACCCAAAACCGGTCCCAGGATGCTTGTTTCCGGTCCAGGGAAGACATGGCTTGGCAGTTCGGGCTGGACTGTTCCCATGAGGCACAGGGTCAGACTGATTTGCATATGGCCATGTCTGAACTGGGGTGGCGGACTGAGCTAAAGAATGATGATGGATTAAACCCAGATCAGTTGACTGGGGGTCAGTGCATGCAATGTTCAACACTCTGTCCATCATCCCCTTTGGTTTTGCATTGTTCACCCTAAGTTGGTAGGGTATGCCCAGACATGGGTCCCTTGCTCACTTTGCCACTAGATTCAAGATAGCCTGGCTGATGAGGGTTATGAACCCGAAACCGGTCCCAGGATGCTCAGTTTCCGGTCCAGGGAAGACATGGCTTGGCAGTTCGGGCTGGACTGTTCCCATGAGGCACAGGGTCAGACAGATTTGCATATGGCCATGTCTGAACTGGGGTGGCGGAGTGAGCTAAAGAATGATGATGGATTAAACCCAGATCAGTTGACTGGGGTGATTGCTTGCAATGTTCAACACTCCGTCCATCATCCCCTTTGGTTTTGCATTGTTCGCCCTAAGTTGGCAGGGTATGGCATGACGTGGTTCCCTTGCTCACTTTGCCACTGGATTCAAGATAGCCTGGCTGATGAGGGTTATGAACCCGAAATCGGTCCCAGGATGCTTATTTCTGGTCCAGGGAAGACATGACTTGCAAGTTCGGGCTGGACTGTTCCCATGAGGCACAGGGTCAGACTAATTTGCATATGGCCATGTCTGAACTGGGGAGGCGGAGTGAGCTAAAGAATGATGATGGATTAAACCCAGATCAGTTGACTGGGGGTGAGTGCTTGCAATGTTCAACACTCGGTCCATCATCCCCTTTGGTTTTGCGTTAAAAAGTGGTGATCCAAATGACATTTTAAATCATTTTTTGTACAGTCCAAAAAAATAATTCTGATGAAAAACGATGACCCCGGACCTATCGAACTTTCTCCAGGTGGTCACTGATGGTGATTTTTTAATGTTTAATCTTTTGAGTGTAAATGACTATTGCATGTGAATTATCACTTTTGGAACTAAAATATGTGTGTTTAGAGTAATTTTCCTGCCCCAAATTGGTCAAAACAGAAGCTTCTGAGTAGGAGAAAAAGTCTATAAAAATGGCAATTTTGGTCACTGTGAGAAATTAAAATGTAGGTATTCAACATGAGGCATGATCAAATTGATATTTTGAATAATTTTTTGTACAGTCCAAAAATAAATTTTCTGATGAAGTACGATGACCCAGGAACTTTTGGAACTTTCTCCAGATGGTCATTAATGGTGATTTTTTAATGTTTAATCGTTTGACTATAAATGACTGTTGCATGTGAATTATCACTTCTGGAACTAAAATAAGTGTGTTTAGTTTCATTTTCCTACCCGAAATTGGTCAAAACAGAAGCTTCTGAGTAGGAGGAAAAGTTTGTAAAAATGGCAATTTTGGTCACTGTGAGGCTTTTAAAAGTAGTGATTCAACATGAGGCATGATCCAAATGACATTTTAAATCATTTTTGTACAGTCCAAAAATCAATTTTCTGATGAAACACGATGACTCCGGACTTGTCGAACTTTCTCCAGCTGGTCAGTAATGGTGATTTTTTAATGTTTAATCTTTTGAATATAAATTACTATTGCATGTGAATTATCACTTCTGGAACTAAAATAAGTGTGTTTTATTTCATTTTCATGCCCGAAATTGGTCAAAACAGAAGCATCTAAGTAGGAGGAAAAGTCTATAAAAATGGCAATTTTGGTCACTGTGAGGCTTTAAAAAGTAGTTATTCAACATGAGGCATGATCCAATTGACATTTTGAATAATTTTTTGTACAGTCCAAAAAATAAATTTTCTGATGAAAACGATGACCCCGGATCTGTCGAACTTTCTCCAGATGGTCAGGAATGGAGATTTTTGAATGTTTAATCTTTTGAGTGTAAATGACTATTGCATGTGAATTATCACTTTTGGAACTAAAATAAGTGTGTTTAGAGTCATTTTCCTGCCCAATATAGGTCGAAATAGAAGCTTCTGAGTAGGAGGAAAAGTCTAAAAAAATGGCAATTTTGGTCACTGTGAGGATTTAAAAAGTAGTTATTCAACATGAGGCACGATCCAAATTACATTTTGAATCATTTTTTGTACAGTCCAAAAATAAATTTTCTGGTGAAAAATGATGACCCAGGACCTGTCGAACTTTCTCCATATGGTCAGTAATACTGATTTTTTAATGTTTAATCTTTTGACTGTAAATCACTATTGTATATGAATTACCACTTATGGAACTAAAATAGGTGCGTTTAGACTCATTTTCCTGCCCGAAATAGGTAAAAATAGAAGCTTCTGAGTAGGAGGAAAAGTGTGCAAAAATGGCAATTTTGGTCACTATGAAGCTTTTAAAAGTTGTTATTCAACATGAGGCATGATCCAATTGACATTTTGAATAATTTTTTGCACATTCCAAAAAATAAATTTTCTGATGAAAAACGATGACCCCGGATCTGTCGAACTTTCTCCAGCTGGTCAGTAATGGTGATTTTTGAATGTTTAATCTTTTGAGTGTAAATGACTATTGCATGTGAATTATCACTTTTGTAACTAAAATAAGTGTGTTTAGAGTCATTTTCCTGCGCAAAATTGGTCAAAATAGATGCATCGGAGTAGGAGCGAAAGTCTATAAAAATGGCAATTTAGGTCACTGTGAGGCTTTAAAAAGTTTTGCCACTGGATTCAAGATAGCCTGGCTGATGAAGGTTATGAACCCGAAACCGGTCCCAGGATGCTTGTTTCCGGTCCAGGGAAGACATGGCTTGGCAGTTCGGGCTGGACTGTTCCCATGAGGCACAGGGTCAGACTGATTTGCATATGGCCATGTCTGAACTGGGGTGGCGGAGTGAGCTAAAGAATGATGATGGATTAAACCCAGATCAGTTGACTGGGGGTGAGTGCTTGCAATGTTCAACACTCCGTCCATCATCCCCTTTGGTTTTGCTTTAAAAAGTGGTTATTCAACATGAGGCACGATCCAAATGACATTTTAAATCATTTTTTGTACAGTCCAAAAAATCAATTTTCTGATGAAAAACGATGACCCCGGACCTATCGAACTTTCTCTAGATGGTCAGTAATGGGGATTTTTTAATGTTTAATGTTTTGAGTGTAATTGACTATTGCATGTGAATTATCACTTTTGGAACTAAAATATTTGTGTTTAGAGTCATTTTCCTGACCGAAATTGGTCAAAATAGAAGCTTCTGAGTAGGAGGAAGAGTCTGTAAAAATGGCAATTTTGGTTACTGTGAGGCTTTAAAAAGTAGTTATTCAACATGAGGCATGATCCAAATGACATTTTATTTCATTTTTTGTACAGTCCAAAAATCAATTTTCCGATGAAAAACAATGACCCCAGACCTGTCGCACTTTCTCCAGATGGTCAGTAATGGGGATGTTTTACTGTTTAATGATTTGAGTGTAAATGACTATTGCATGTGTATTATCACTTTTGGAACTAAAAAAGTGTGTTTAGAGACATTTTCATGACCGAAATTTGTCAAAATAAAACCTTCAGAGTAGGCAGAAAAGTCTGTAAAAATGGCAATTTTGGTCACAGTGAGGCTTTAAAAAGTGGTTATACAACATGATCCAATTGACATTTTTAATCATTTTTTGTACAGTCCGAAAAATCTATTTTCTGATGAAAAACGATGACCCCGGACTTGTCGAACTTTCTCCAGATGGTCAGTAACGCTGATTTTTTAATGTTTAATCTTTTGATTGTAAATGACTATTGCATGTGAATTATCACTTTTAGAACTAAAATACGTGTGTTTAGAGTCATTTTCCTGCCCGAAATAGGTCAAAATAGAACTTCTGGTAGGAGGAAAAGTCTAAAGAAATGGCAGTTTTGGTCACTGTGAGGCTTTAAAAAGTCGTTATTCAGCATGAGGCACGATGCAAATGACATTTTAAATAATTTTTTGTACAGTCCAAAAATCAATTTTCTGATGAAACACGATGACTCCGGACTTATCGAACTTTCTCCAGCTGGTCAGTAATAGTGATTTTTTAAGGTTTAATCTTTTGAATATAAAAGACTATTGCATGTGAATTATCACTTCTGGAACTAAAATAAGTGTGTTTAGTTTCATTTTCATGCCCGAAATTGGTCAAAACAGAAGCTTCTGAGAAGGAGGAAAAGTCTATAAAAATGGCAATTTTGGTCACTGTGAGGCTTTAAAAAGTAGTTATTCAACATGAGGCATGATCCAATTGACATTTTGAATAATTTTTTGTACAGTCCAAAAAATAAATTTTCTGATGAAAAACGATCACCCCAAACCTTTTGGAACGTTCTCCATATGGTCAGTAATGCTGAATTTTTAATGTTTAATCTTTTGACTGTAAATGACTATTGCATATGAATTATCACTTCTGGAACTAAAATAAGTGTGTTTAGTTTCATTTTCCTGCCCGAAATTGGTCACGGCAGAAGCTTCTGAGTAGGAGGAAAAGTCTGTCAAAATGGCAATGTTGGTCAGTGTGAGGCTTTAAAAAGTAGTTATTCAACATGAGGCATGATCCAATTGACATTTTGAATAATTTTTGTACATTCCAAAAAATAAATTTTCTTATGAAAAACGACGACCCCGGACCTGTCAAACTTTCTCCAGATGGTCAGTAATGCTGATTTTTTAATGTTTAATCTTTTGAGTGTAAATGACTATTGCATGTGAATTATCACTTTTCTTACTAAAAAAGTGTCTTTAGAGTCATTTTCCTGCCCAAAATTGGTCAAAATAGATGCTTCTGAGTAGGAGGGAAAGTCTATAAAAATGGCAATTTTGGTCACTTTGAGGCTTTAAAAAGTAGTTATTCAACATGAGGCATGATCCAAATGACATTTTAAATCATTTTTGTACAGTCCAAAAATCAATTTTCTGATGAAAAACAGTGACCCTGGACCTGTCTAACTTTCTCCCGATGGTCACTAATGGTGAATTTTTAATGTTTAATCTTTTGACTGTAAATGACTATTGCATGTGAATTACCACTTATGGAACTAAAATAGGTGCGTTTAGAGTCATTTTCCTGCTCGAAATAGGTAAAAATAGAAGCTTCTGAGTAGGAGGGAAAGTCTATAAAAATGGCAATTTTGGTCACTGTGAGGCTTTAAAAAGTGGTTATTCAACATGAGGCACGATCCAATTGACATTTTGAATCATTTTTGTACAGTCCAAAATATCAATTTTCTGATGAAAAACGATGACCCCAGAACTGTCAAACTTTCTCCAGGTGGTCAGTAATGGTGATTTTTAATGTTCAATCTTTTGACTGTAAAAAACTATTGCATATGAATTATCACTTTTGGAGCTAAAATAAGGGTGTTTAGAGTCATCTTCCTGCCTGAAATCAGTCAAAATAGAAGCTTCTGAGTAGGAGGAAAAGTCTGTAAAAATGGCAATTTTGATCACTGTGAGGCCTTAAAATGTGGTTATTCAACATGAGGCATGATCCAATTGACATTTTGAATCATTTTTTGTACAGTTCAAGAAATGAATTTTCTGATGAAAAACGATGAGCCCGGACCTGTCAAACTTTCTCTAGATGGTCAGTAATGGTGATTTTTTAATGTTTAATCTCTTTGACTGTAAATAGCTATTCCATATGAATTATCACTTTTGGAACTAAAATAAGTGTTATTAGAGTCATCTTCCTGTCTGAAATCAGTCAAAATTGAAGCTTATGAGTAGGAGGAAAAGTATGTAAAAATGGCAATTTTGGTCACTGTGTGGCTTTAAAAAGTGGTGATTCAACATGAGGCCCGATCCATTTGACATTTTGAATAATTTTTTTGTACAGTCCAAAAATCAATTTTCTGATGATAAACGAAGACCGCGGACCTGTCAAAATTTCTCCAGATGGTCAGTAATGGTGATTTTTTTGTTTAATCTTATGACTGTAAATAACTATTGCAATTGAATTATCACTTTGGGAACTAAAATAAGTGTGTTTAGAGTCATTTTTCTGCCCAAAATTGGTCAAAACAGAGCTTCTGAGTAGGAGAAAAAGTCTATAAAAATGGCAATTTTGGTCACTTTGAGACATTAAAATGTAGGTATTCAACATGAGGCATGATCAAATTGATATTTTGAATAATTTTTTGTACAGTCCAAAAAATAAATTTTCTGATGAAATACGATGACCCAGGACCTTTTGGAACTTTCTCCAGATGGTCACTAATGGTGATTTTTTAATGTTTAATCGTTTGACTATAAATGACTATTGCATGTGAATTATCACTTCTGGAACTAAAATAAGTGTGTTTAGTTTCATTTTCCTGCCCGAAATTGGTCAAAACAGAAGCTTCTGAGTAGGAGGAAAAGTTTGTAAAAATGGCAATTTTGGTCACTGTGAGGCTTTTAAAAGTAGTGATTCAACATGAGGCATGATCCAAATGACATTTTAAATCATTTTTGTACAGTCCAAAAAATCAATTTTCTGATGAAACACGATGACCCAGGTTCTGTTGAACTTTCTCCAGATGGTCAGTAATGGTGATTTTTTAATGTTTAATCTTTTGACTGTAAATAATTATTGCATGTGAATTATTATTTTTTGAACTAAAATAAGTATCTTTAGAGTCATTTTCCTGCCCAAAATCGGTCAAAATAGAAGCTACTGAGTTGGAGGAAAAGTATGTAAAAATGGCAATTTTGGTTACTATGAGGCTTTTAAAAGTGATTATTCAACATGAGGCACGATCCAATTGACATTTTGAATAATTTTTGTACAGTTCAAAAAATCAATTTTCTGATGAAAAACGATGACCCCGGACCTGTCAAACTTTCTCCAGATGGTCAGTAATGGTGATTTTTTAATGTTTAATCTTTTGACTGTAAATAACTATTGCATATGAATTATCACTTTTGGAACAAAAATAATTGTGTTTAGTCATTATCCTGCCCAAAATCAGTCAAAATTGAAGCTTATGAGTATTAGGAAAAGTATGTAAAAATGGCAATTTTGGTCACTGTGAGGCTTTAAAAAGTGGTTATTCAACATGAGGCACGATCCGATTGATATTTTGAATCATTTTTTGTACAGTCCAAAAATCAATTTTCTGATGAAAAACCATGACCCCGGACCTGTCAAACTTTCTCCAGATGGTCAGTAATGGTGATTTTTTAATGTTTAATCTTTTGACTGTAAATAACTATTGCATATGAATTATCACTTTTGGAACTAAAATAGGTGTGTTTAGAGTAAATTTTTCTGCCCAAAATCGGTCAAAATAAACGCGTTTAAGTAGGAGGAAAAGTCGGTAAAAATGGCAATTTTGGTCACAGTGAGGCCTTAAAAAGTGGTTATTCAACATGAGGCACGATCCAATTGACATTTTGAATCATTTCTTGTACAGTCCAAAATATCAATTTTCTGATGAAAAACGATGACCCCGGACCTATCAAACTTTCTCCAGATGGTCAGTAACGGTAAATTTTTTAATGTTTAATCTTTTTGACTGTAAAAAGCTATTCCATATGAATTATCACTTTTGGAACTAAAATAAGTGTTATTAGAGTCATCTTCCTGCCTGAAATCGGTCAAAATAGAAGCTTCTGAGTAGGAGGAAAAGTATGTAAAAATGGCAATTTTCGTCACTGTGAGGCTTTAAAAAGTGCTTATTCAACATGAGGCTGATCCATTTGACATTTTGAATAATTTTTTGTACAGTCCAAAAAATCAATTTTCTGATGATAAACGAAGACCCCGGACTTGTCGAACTTTCTCTAGATGGTCAGGAATGGTGATTTTTTAATGTTGAATCTTTTGACTGTAAATAATTATTGCATATGTATTATCACTTTTGGAACTAAAATAAGTGTGCTTAGAGTCATTTTCCTGCCCCAAATCGGTCAAAATTGAAGCTGCTGAATAGGAGGAAAAGTCTGTAAAAATTGCAATTTTGGTCACTGGGAAGCCTTAAAAAGTGGTTATTCAACATGAGGCACGATCCATTTGACATTTTGAATCATTTCTTCTACAGTCCAAAATATCAATTTTCTGATGAAAAACGATGACCCCGGACCTATCAAACTTTCTCCAGATGGTCAGTAACGGTAAATTTTTTAATGTTTAATCTTTTTGACTGTAAAAAGTTATTCCATATGAATTATCACTTTTGGAACTAAAATATGTGTGTTTAGAGTAATTTTCCTGCCCCAAATTGGTCAAAACAGAAGCTTCTGAGTAGGAGAAAAAGTCTATAAAAATGGCAATTTTGGTCACTGTGAGAAATTAAAATGTAGGTATTCAACATGAGGCATGATCAAATTGATATTTTGAATAATTTTTTGTACAGTCCAAAAAATAAATTTTCTGATGAAGTACGATGACCCAGGAACTTTTGGAACTTTCTCCAGATGGTCACTAATGGTGATTTTTAATGTTTAATCGTTTGACTATAAATGACTGTTGCATGTGAATTATCACTTCTGGAACTAAAATAAGTGTGTTTAGTTTCATTTTCCTACCCGAAATTGGTCAAAACAGAAGCTTCTGAGTAGGAGGAAAAGTTTGTAAAAATGCCAATTTTGGTCACTGTGAGGCTTTTAAAAGTAGTGATTCAACATGAGGCATGATCCAAATGACATTTTAAATCATTTTTGTACAGTCCAAAAAATCAATTTTCTGATGAAACACGATGACTCCGGACTTGTCGAACTTTCTCCAGCTGGTCAGTAATGGTGATTTTTTAATGTTTAATCTTTTGAATATAAATTACTATTGCATGTGAATTATCACTTCTGGAACTAAAATAAGTGTGTTTTATTTCATTTTCATGCCCGAAATTGGTCAAAACAGAAGCTTCTAAGTAGGAGGAAAAGTCTATAAAAATGGCAATTTTGGTCACTGTGAGGCTTTAAAAAGTAGTTATTCAACATGAGGCATGATCCAATTGACATTTTGAATAATTTTTTGTACAGTCCAAAAATAAATTTTCTGATGAAAAACGATGACCCCGGATCTGTCGAACTTTCTCCAGATGGTCAGGAATGGAGATTTTTGAATGTTTAATCTTTTGAGTGTAAATGACTATTGCATGTGAATTATCACTTTTGGAACTAAAATAAGTGTGTTTAGAGTCATTTTCCTGCCCAATATAGGTCGAAATAGAAGCTTCTGAGTAGGAGGAAAAGTCTAAAAAAATGGCAATTTTGGTCACTGTGAGGATTTAAAAGTAGTTATTCAACATGAGGCACGATCCAAATTACATTTTGAATCATTTTTTGTACAGTCCAAAAATAAATTTTCTGGTGAAAAATGATGACCCAGGACCTGTCGAACTTTCTCCATATGGTCAGTAATACTGATTTTTTAATGTTTAATCTTTTGACTGTAAATCACTATTGTATATGAATTACCACTTATGGAACTAAAATAAGTGTGTTTAGTTTCATTTTCCTGCCCGAAATTGGTCAAAACAGAAGCTTCTGAGTAGGAGGAAAAGTTTGTAAAAATGGCAATTTTGGTCACTGTGAGGCTTTTAAAAGTAGTGATTCAACATGAGGCATGATCCAAATGACATTTTAAATCATTTTTGTACAGTCCAAAAAATCAATTTTCTGATGAAACACGATGACCCAGGTTCTGTTGAACTTTCTCCAGATGGTCAGTAATGGTGATTTTTTAATGTTTAATCTTTTGACTGTAAATAATTATTGCATGTGAATTATTATTTTTGAACTAAAATAAGTATCTTTAGAGTCATTTTCCTGCCCAAAATCGGTCAAAATAGAAGCTACTGAGTTGGAGGAAAAGTATGTAAAAATGGCAATTTTGGTTACTATGAGGCTTTTAAAAGTGATTATTCAACATGAGGCACGATCCAATTGACATTTTGAATAATTTTTGTACAGTTCAAAAATCAATTTTCTGATGAAAAACGATGACCCCGGACCTGTCAAACTTTCTCCAGATGGTCAGTAATGGTGATTTTTTAATGTTTAATCTTTTGACTGTAAATAACTATTGCATATGAATTATCACTTTTGGAACAAAAATAATTGTGTTTAGTCATTATCCTGCCCAAAATCAGTCAAAATTGAAGCTTATGAGTATTAGGAAAAGTATGTAAAAATGGCAATTTTGGTCACTGTGAGGCTTTAAAAAGTGGTTATTCAACATGAGGCACGATCCGATTGATATTTTGAATCATTTTTTGTACAGTCCAAAAAATCAATTTTCTGATGAAAAACCATGACCCCGGACCTGTCAAACTTTCTCCAGATGGTCAGTAATGGTGATTTTTTAATGTTTAATCTTTTGACTGTAAATAACTATTGCATATGAATTATCACTTTTGGAACTAAAATAGGTGTGTTTAGAGTAAATTTTTCTGCCCAAAATCGGTCAAAATAAACGCGTTTAAGTAGGAGGAAAAGTCGGTAAAAATGGCAATTTTGGTCACAGTGAGGCCTTAAAAAGTGGTTATTCAACATGAGGCACGATCCAATTGACATTTTGAATCATTTCTTGTACAGTCCAAAATATCAATTTTCTGATGAAAAACGATGACCCCGGACCTATCAAACTTTCTCCAGATGGTCAGTAACGGTAAATTTTTTAATGTTTAATCTTTTTGACTGTAAAAAGCTATTCCATATGAATTATCACTTTTGGAACTAAAATAAGTGTTATTAGAGTCATCTTCCTGCCTGAAATCGGTCAAAATAGAAGCTTCTGAGTAGGAGGAAAAGTATGTAAAAATGGCAATTTTCGTCACTGTGAGGCTTTAAAAAGTGCTTATTCAACATGAGGCTGATCCATTTGACATTTTGAATAATTTTTTGTACAGTCCAAAAAATCAATTTTCTGATGATAAACGAAGACCCCGGACTTGTCGAACTTTCTCTAGATGGTCAGGAATGGTGATTTTTTAATGTTGAATCTTTTGACTGTAAATAATTATTGCATATGTATTATCACTTTTGGAACTAAAATAAGTGTGCTTAGAGTCATTTTCCTGCCCCAAATCGGTCAAAATTGAAGCTGCTGAATAGGAGGAAAAGTCTGTAAAAATTGCAATTTTGGTCACTGGGAAGCCTTAAAAAGTGGTTATTCAACATGAGGCACGATCCATTTGACATTTTGAATCATTTCTTCTACAGTCCAAAATATCAATTTTCTGATGAAAAACGATGACCCCGGACCTATCAAACTTTCTCCAGATGGTCAGTAACGGTAAATTTTTTAATGTTTAATCTTTTTGACTGTAAAAAGTTATTCCATATGAATTATCACTTTTGGAACTAAAATATGTGTGTTTAGAGTAATTTTCCTGCCCCAAATTGGTCAAAACAGAAGCTTCTGAGTAGGAGAAAAAGTCTATAAAAATGGCAATTTTGGTCACTGTGAGAAATTAAAATGTAGGTATTCAACATGAGGCATGATCAAATTGATATTTTGAATAATTTTTGTACAGTCCAAAAAATAAATTTTCTGATGAAGTACGATGACCCAGGAACTTTTGGAACTTTCTCCAGATGGTCACTAATGGTGATTTTTTAATGTTTAATCGTTTGACTATAAATGACTGTTGCATGTGAATTATCACTTCTGGAACTAAAATAAGTGTGTTTAGTTTCATTTTCCTACCCGAAATTGGTCAAAACAGAAGCTTCTGAGTAGGAGGAAAAGTTTGTAAAAATGCCAATTTTGGTCACTGTGAGGCTTTTAAAAGTAGTGATTCAACATGAGGCATGATCCAAATGACATTTTAAATCATTTTTGTACAGTCCAAAAATCAATTTTCTGATGAAACACGATGACTCCGGACTTGTCGAACTTTCTCCAGCTGGTCAGTAATGGTGATTTTTTAATGTTTAATCTTTTGAATATAAATTACTATTGCATGTGAATTATCACTTCTGGAACTAAAATAAGTGTGTTTTATTTCATTTTCATGCCCGAAATTGGTCAAAACAGAAGCTTCTAAGTAGGAGGAAAAGTCTATAAAAATGGCAATTTTGGTCACTGTGAGGCTTTAAAAAGTAGTTATTCAACATGAGGCATGATCCAATTGACATTTTGAATAATTTTTTGTACAGTCCAAAAAATAAATTTTCTGATGAAAAACGATGACCCCGGATCTGTCGAACTTTCTCCAGATGGTCAGGAATGGAGATTTTTGAATGTTTAATCTTTTGAGTGTAAATGACTATTGCATGTGAATTATCACTTTTGGAACTAAAATAAGTGTGTTTAGAGTCATTTTCCTGCCCAATATAGGTCGAAATAGAAGCTTCTGAGTAGGAGGAAAAGTCTAAAAAAATGGCAATTTTGGTCACTGTGAGGATTTAAAAAGTAGTTATTCAACATGAGGCACGATCCAAATTACATTTTGAATCATTTTTTGTACAGTCCAAAAAATAAATTTTCTGGTGAAAAATGATGACCCAGGACCTGTCGAACTTTCTCCATATGGTCAGTAATACTGATTTTTTAATGTTTAATCTTTTGACTGTAAATCACTATTGTATATGAATTACCACTTATGGAACTAAAATAGGTGCGTTTAGACTCATTTTCCTGCCCGAAATAGGTAAAAATAGAAGCTTCTGAGTAGGAGGAAAAGTGTGCAAAAATGGCAATTTTGGTCACTATGAAGCTTTTAAAAGTTGTTATTCAACATGAGGCATGATCCAATTGACATTTTGAATAATTTTTTGCACATTCCAAAAATAAATTTTCTGATGAAAAACGATGACCCCGGATCTGTCGAACTTTCTCCAGCTGGTCAGTAATGGTGATTTTTGAATGTTTAATCTTTTGAGTGTAAATGACTATTGCATGTGAATTATCACTTTTGTAACTAAAATAAGTGTGTTTAGAGTCATTTTCCTGCGCAAAATTGGTCAAAATAGATGCATCGGAGTAGGAGCGAAAGTCTATAAAAATGGCAATTTAGGTCACTGTGAGGCTTTAAAAAGTTTTGCCACTGGATTCAAGATAGCCTGGCTGATGAAGGTTATGAACCCGAAACCGGTCCCAGGATGCTTGTTTCCGGTCCAGGGAAGACATGGCTTGGCAGTTCGGGCTGGACTGTTCCCATGAGGCACAGGGTCAGACTGATTTGCATATGGCCATGTCTGAACTGGGGTGGCGGAGTGAGCTAAAGAATGATGATGGATTAAACCCAGATCAGTTGACTGGGGGTGAGTGCTTGCAATGTTCAACACTCCGTCCATCATCCCCTTTGGTTTTGCTTTAAAAAGTGGTTATTCAACATGAGGCACGATCCAAATGACATTTTAAATCATTTTTTGTACAGTCCAAAAAATCAATTTTCTGATGAAAAACGATGACCCCGGACCTATCGAACTTTCTCTAGATGGTCAGTAATGGGGATTTTTTAATGTTTAATGTTTTGAGTGTAATTGACTATTGCATGTGAATTATCACTTTTGGAACTAAAATATTTGTGTTTAGAGTCATTTTCCTGACCGAAATTGGTCAAAATAGAAGCTTCTGAGTAGGAGGAAGAGTCTGTAAAAATGGCAATTTTGGTTACTGTGAGGCTTTAAAAGTAGTTATTCAACATGAGGCATGATCCAAATGACATTTTATTTCATTTTTGTACAGTCCAAAAATCAATTTTCCGATGAAAAACAATGACCCCAGACCTGTCGCACTTTCTCCAGATGGTCAGTAATGGGGATGTTTTACTGTTTAATGATTTGAGTGTAAATGACTATTGCATGTGTATTATCACTTTTGGAACTAAAAAAGTGTGTTTAGAGACATTTTCATGACCGAAATTTGTCAAAATAAAACCTTCAGAGTAGGCAGAAAAGTCTGTAAAAATGGCAATTTTGGTCACAGTGAGGCTTTAAAAAGTGGTTATACAACATGATCCAATTGACATTTTTAATCATTTTTTGTACAGTCCGAAAAATCTATTTTCTGATGAAAAACGATGACCCCGGACTTGTCGAACTTTCTCCAGATGGTCAGTAACGCTGATTTTTTAATGTTTAATCTTTTGATTGTAAATGACTATTGCATGTGAATTATCACTTTTAGAACTAAAATACGTGTGTTTAGAGTCATTTTCCTGCCCGAAATAGGTCAAAATAGAACTTCTGGTAGGAGGAAAAGTCTAAAGAAATGGCAGTTTTGGTCACTGTGAGGCTTTAAAAAGTCGTTATTCAGCATGAGGCACGATGCAAATGACATTTTAAATAATTTTTTGTACAGTCCAAAAATCAATTTTCTGATGAAACACGATGACTCCGGACTTATCGAACTTTCTCCAGCTGGTCAGTAATAGTGATTTTTTAAGGTTTAATCTTTTGAATATAAAAGACTATTGCATGTGAATTATCACTTCTGGAACTAAAATAAGTGTGTTTAGTTTCATTTTCATGCCCGAAATTGGTCAAAACAGAAGCTTCTGAGAAGGAGGAAAAGTCTATAAAAATGGCAATTTTGGTCACTGTGAGGCTTTAAAAAGTAGTTATTCAACATGAGGCATGATCCAATTGACATTTTGAATAATTTTTTGTACAGTCCAAAAATAAATTTTCTGATGAAAAACGATCACCCCAAACCTTTTGGAACGTTCTCCATATGGTCAGTAATGCTGAATTTTTAATGTTTAATCTTTTGACTGTAAATGACTATTGCATATGAATTATCACTTCTGGAACTAAAATAAGTGTGTTTAGTTTCATTTTCCTGCCCGAAATTGGTCACGGCAGAAGCTTCTGAGTAGGAGGAAAAGTCTGTCAAAATGGCAATGTTGGTCAGTGTGAGGCTTTAAAAAGTAGTTATTCAACATGAGGCATGATCCAATTGACATTTTGAATAATTTTTGTACATTCCAAAAAATAAATTTTCTTATGAAAAACGACGACCCCGGACCTGTCAAACTTTCTCCAGATGGTCAGTAATGCTGATTTTTTAATGTTTAATCTTTTGAGTGTAAATGACTATTGCATGTGAATTATCACTTTTCTTACTAAAAAAGTGTCTTTAGAGTCATTTTCCTGCCCAAAATTGGTCAAAATAGATGCTTCTGAGTAGGAGGGAAAGTCTATAAAAATGGCAATTTTGGTCACTTTGAGGCTTTAAAAAGTAGTTATTCAACATGAGGCATGATCCAAATGACATTTTAAATCATTTTTGTACAGTCCAAAAATCAATTTTCTGATGAAAAACAGTGACCCTGGACCTGTCTAACTTTCTCCCGATGGTCACTAATGGTGAATTTTTAATGTTTAATCTTTTGACTGTAAATGACTATTGCATGTGAATTACCACTTATGGAACTAAAATAGGTGCGTTTAGAGTCATTTTCCTGCTCGAAATAGGTAAAAATAGAAGCTTCTGAGTAGGAGGGAAAGTCTATAAAAATGGCAATTTTGGTCACTGTGAGGCTTTAAAAAGTGGTTATTCAACATGAGGCACGATCCAATTGACATTTTGAATCATTTTTTGTACAGTCCAAAATATCAATTTTCTGATGAAAAACGATGACCCCAGAACTGTCAAACTTTCTCCAGGTGGTCAGTAATGGTGATTTTTTAATGTTCAATCTTTTGACTGTAAAAAACTATTGCATATGAATTATCACTTTTGGAGCTAAAATAAGGGTGTTTAGAGTCATCTTCCTGCCTGAAATCAGTCAAAATAGAAGCTTCTGAGTAGGAGGAAAAGTCTGTAAAAATGGCAATTTTGATCACTGTGAGGCCTTAAAATGTGGTTATTCAACATGAGGCATGATCCAATTGACATTTTGAATCATTTTTTGTACAGTTCAAGAAATGAATTTTCTGATGAAAAACGATGAGCCCGGACCTGTCAAACTTTCTCTAGATGGTCAGTAATGGTGATTTTTTAATGTTTAATCTCTTTGACTGTAAATAGCTATTCCATATGAATTATCACTTTTGGAACTAAAATAAGTGTTATTAGAGTCATCTTCCTGTCTGAAATCAGTCAAAATTGAAGCTTATGAGTAGGAGGAAAAGTATGTAAAAATGGCAATTTTGGTCACTGTGTGGCTTTAAAAAGTGGTGATTCAACATGAGGCCCGATCCATTTGACATTTTGAATAATTTTTTTGTACAGTCCAAAAATCAATTTTCTGATGATAAACGAAGACCGCGGACCTGTCAAAATTTCTCCAGATGGTCAGTAATGGTGATTTTTTTGTTTAATCTTATGACTGTAAATAACTATTGCAATTGAATTATCACTTTGGGAACTAAAATAAGTGTGTTTAGAGTCATTTTTCTGCCCAAAATTGGTCAAAACAGAGCTTCTGAGTAGGAGAAAAAGTCTATAAAAATGGCAATTTTGGTCACTTTGAGACATTAAAATGTAGGTATTCAACATGAGGCATGATCAAATTGATATTTTGAATAATTTTTTGTACAGTCCAAAAAATAAATTTTCTGATGAAATACGATGACCCAGGACCTTTTGGAACTTTCTCCAGATGGTCACTAATGGTGATTTTTTAATGTTTAATCGTTTGACTATAAATGACTATTGCATGTGAATTATCACTTCTGGAACTAAAATAAGTGTGTTTAGTTTCATTTTCCTGCCCGAAATTGGTCAAAACAGAAGCTTCTGAGTAGGAGGAAAAGTTTGTAAAAATGGCAATTTTGGTCACTGTGAGGCTTTTAAAAGTAGTGATTCAACATGAGGCATGATCCAAATGACATTTTAAATCATTTTTGTACAGTCCAAAAATCAATTTTCTGATGAAACACGATGACCCAGGTTCTGTTGAACTTTCTCCAGATGGTCAGTAATGGTGATTTTTTAATGTTTAATCTTTTGACTGTAAATAATTATTGCATGTGAATTATTATTTTTTGAACTAAAATAAGTATCTTTAGAGTCATTTTCCTGCCCAAAATCGGTCAAAATAGAAGCTACTGAGTTGGAGGAAAAGTATGTAAAAATGGCAATTTTGGTTACTATGAGGCTTTTAAAAGTGATTATTCAACATGAGGCACGATCCAATTGACATTTTGAATAATTTTTGTACAGTTCAAAAAATCAATTTTCTGATGAAAAACGATGACCCCGGACCTGTCAAACTTTCTCCAGATGGTCAGTAATGGTGATTTTTAATGTTTAATCTTTTGACTGTAAATAACTATTGCATATGAATTATCACTTTTGGAACAAAAATAATTGTGTTTAGTCATTATCCTGCCCAAAATCAGTCAAAATTGAAGCTTATGAGTATTAGGAAAAGTATGTAAAAATGGCAATTTTGGTCACTGTGAGGCTTTAAAAAGTGGTTATTCAACATGAGGCACGATCCGATTGATATTTTGAATCATTTTTTGTACAGTCCAAAAATCAATTTTCTGATGAAAAACCATGACCCCGGACCTGTCAAACTTTCTCCAGATGGTCAGTAATGGTGATTTTTTAATGTTTAATCTTTTGACTGTAAATAACTATTGCATATGAATTATCACTTTTGGAACTAAAATAGGTGTGTTTAGAGTAAATTTTTCTGCCCAAAATCGGTCAAAATAAACGCGATTAAGTAGGAGGAAAAGTCGGTAAAAATGGCAATTTTGGTCACAGTGAGGCCTTAAAAAGTGGTTATTCAACATGAGGCACGATCCAATTGACATTTTGAATCATTTCTTGTACAGTCCAAAATATCAATTTTCTGATGAAAAACGATGACCCCGGACCTATCAAACTTTCTCCAGATGGTCAGTAACGGTAAATTTTTTAATGTTTAATCTTTTTGACTGTAAAAAGCTATTCCATATGAATTATCACTTTTGGAACTAAAATAAGTGTTATTAGAGTCATCTTCCTGCCTGAAATCGGTCAAAATAGAAGCTTCTGAGTAGGAGGAAAAGTATGTAAAAATGGCAATTTTCGTCACTGTGAGGCTTTAAAAAGTGCTTATTCAACATGAGGCTGATCCATTTGACATTTTGAATAATTTTTTTGTACAGTCCAAAAAATCAATTTTCTGATGATAAACGAAGACCCCGGACTTGTCGAACTTTCTCTAGATGGTCAGGAATGGTGATTTTTTAATGTTGAATCTTTTGACTGTAAATAATTATTGCATATGTATTATCACTTTTGGAACTAAAATAAGTGTGCTTAGAGTCATTTTCCTGCCCCAAATCGGTCAAAATTGAAGCTGCTGAATAGGAGGAAAAGTCTGTAAAAATTGCAATTTTGGTCACTGGGAAGCCTTAAAAAGTGGTTATTCAACATGAGGCACGATCCATTTGACATTTTGAATCATTTCTTCTACAGTCCAAAATATCAATTTTCTGATGAAAAACGATGACCCCGGACCTATCAAACTTTCTCCAGATGGTCAGTAACGGTAAATTTTTTAATGTTTAATCTTTTTGACTGTAAAAAGTTATTCCATATGAATTATCACTTTTGGAACTAAAATATGTGTGTTTAGAGTAATTTTCCTGCCCCAAATTGGTCAAAACAGAAGCTTCTGAGTAGGAGAAAAAGTCTATAAAAATGGCAATTTTGGTCACTGTGAGAAATTAAAATGTAGGTATTCAACATGAGGCATGATCAAATTGATATTTTGAATAATTTTTGTACAGTCCAAAAATAAATTTTCTGATGAAGTACGATGACCCAGGAACTTTTGGAACTTTCTCCAGATGGTCACTAATGGTGATTTTTTAATGTTTAATCGTTTGACTATAAATGACTGTTGCATGTGAATTATCACTTCTGGAACTAAAATAAGTGTGTTTAGTTTCATTTTCCTACCCGAAATTGGTCAAAACAGAAGCTTCTGAGTAGGAGGAAAAGTTTGTAAAAATGCCAATTTTGGTCACTGTGAGGCTTTTAAAAGTAGTGATTCAACATGAGGCATGATCCAAATGACATTTTAAATCATTTTTGTACAGTCCAAAAAATCAATTTTCTGATGAAACACGATGACTCCGGACTTGTCGAACTTTCTCCAGCTGGTCAGTAATGGTGATTTTTTAATGTTTAATCTTTTGAATATAAATTACTATTGCATGTGAATTATCACTTCTGGAACTAAAATAAGTGTGTTTTATTTCATTTTCATGCCCGAAATTGGTCAAAACAGAAGCTTCTAAGTAGGAGGAAAAGTCTATAAAAATGGCAATTTTGGTCACTGTGAGGCTTTAAAAAGTAGTTATTCAACATGAGGCATGATCCAATTGACATTTTGAATAATTTTTTGTACAGTCCAAAAAATAAATTTTCTGATGAAAAACGATGACCCCGGATCTGTCGAACTTTCTCCAGATGGTCAGGAATGGAGATTTTTGAATGTTTAATCTTTTGAGTGTAAATGACTATTGCATGTGAATTATCACTTTTGGAACTAAAATAAGTGTGTTTAGAGTCATTTTCCTGCCCAATATAGGTCGAAATAGAAGCTTCTGAGTAGGAGGAAAAGTCTAAAAAAATGGCAATTTTGGTCACTGTGAGGATTTAAAAAGTAGTTATTCAACATGAGGCACGATCCAAATTACATTTTGAATCATTTTTTGTACAGTCCAAAAAATAAATTTTCTGGTGAAAAATGATGACCCAGGACCTGTCGAACTTTCTCCATATGGTCAGTAATACTGATTTTTTAATGTTTAATCTTTTGACTGTAAATCACTATTGTATATGAATTACCACTTATGGAACTAAAATAGGTGCGTTTAGACTCATTTTCCTGCCCGAAATAGGTAAAAATAGAAGCTTCTGAGTAGGAGGAAAAGTGTGCAAAAATGGCAATTTTGGTCACTATGAAGCTTTTAAAAGTTGTTATTCAACATGAGGCATGATCCAATTGACATTTTGAATAATTTTTTGCACATTCCAAAAAATAAATTTTCTGATGAAAAACGATGACCCCGGATCTGTCGAACTTTCTCCAGCTGGTCAGTAATGGTGATTTTTGAATGTTTAATCTTTTGAGTGTAAATGACTATTGCATGTGAATTATCACTTTTGTAACTAAAATAAGTGTGTTTAGAGTCATTTTCCTGCGCAAAATTGGTCAAAATAGATGCATCGGAGTAGGAGCGAAAGTCTATAAAAATGGCAATTTAGGTCACTGTGAGGCTTTAAAAAGTGTTGCCACTGGATTCAAGATAGCCTGGCTGATGAGGGTTATGAACCCGAAACCGGTCCCAGGATGCTTGTTTCCGGTCCAGGGAAGACATGGCTTGGCAGTTCGGGCTGGACTGTTCCCATGAGGCACAGGGTCAGACTGATTTGCATATGGCCATGTCTGAACTGGGGTGGCGGAGTGAGCTAAAGAATGATGATGGATTAAACCCAGATCAGTTGACTGGGGGTGAGTGCTTGCAATGTTCAACACTCCGTCCATCATCCCCTTTGGTTTTGCTTTAAAAGTGGTTATTCAACATGAGGCACGATCCAAATGACATTTTAAATCATTTTTTGTACAGTCCAAAAATCAATTTTCTGATGAAAAACGATGACCCCGGACCTATCGAACTTTCTCTAGATGGTCAGTAATGGGGATTTTTTAATGTTTAATGTTTTGAGTGTAATTGACTATTGCATGTGAATTATCACTTTTGGAACTAAAATATTTGTGTTTAGAGTCATTTTCCTGACCGAAATTGGTCAAAATAGAAGCTTCTGAGTAGGAGGAAGAGTCTGTAAAAATGGCAATTTTGGTTACTGTGAGGCTTTAAAAAGTAGTTATTCAACATGAGGCATGATCCAAATGACATTTTATTTCATTTTTTGTACAGTCCAAAAAATCAATTTTCCGATGAAAAACAATGACCCCAGACCTGTCGCACTTTCTCCAGATGGTCAGTAATGGGGATGTTTTACTGTTTAATGATTTGAGTGTAAATGACTATTGCATGTGTATTATCACTTTTGGAACTAAAAAAAGTGTGTTTAGAGACATTTTCATGACCGAAATTTGTCAAAATAAAACCTTCAGAGTAGGCAGAAAAGTCTGTAAAAATGGCAATTTTGGTCACAGTGAGGCTTTAAAAAGTGGTTATACAACATGATCCAATTGACATTTTTAATCATTTTTTGTACAGTCCGAAAAATCTATTTTCTGATGAAAAACGATGACCCCGGACTTGTCGAACTTTCTCCAGATGGTCAGTAACGCTGATTTTTTAATGTTTAATCTTTTGATTGTAAATGACTATTGCATGTGAATTATCACTTTTAGAACTAAAATACGTGTGTTTAGAGTCATTTTCCTGCCCGAAATAGGTCAAAATAGAACTTCTGGTAGGAGGAAAAGTCTAAAGAAATGGCAGTTTTGGTCACTGTGAGGCTTTAAAAAGTCGTTATTCAGCATGAGGCACGATGCAAATGACATTTTAAATAATTTTTTGTACAGTCCAAAAATCAATTTTCTGATGAAACACGATGACTCCGGACTTATCGAACTTTCTCCAGCTGGTCAGTAATAGTGATTTTTTAAGGTTTAATCTTTTGAATATAAAAGACTATTGCATGTGAATTATCACTTCTGGAACTAAAATAAGTGTGTTTAGTTTCATTTTCATGCCCGAAATTGGTCAAAACAGAAGCTTCTGAGAAGGAGGAAAAGTCTATAAAAATGGCAATTTTGGTCACTGTGAGGCTTTAAAAAGTAGTTATTCAACATGAGGCATGATCCAATTGACATTTTGAATAATTTTTTGTACAGTCCAAAAAATAAATTTTCTGATGAAAAACGATCACCCCAAACCTTTTGGAACGTTCTCCATATGGTCATAATGCTGAATTTTTAATGTTTAATCTTTTGACTGTAAATGACTATTGCATATGAATTATCACTTCTGGAACTAAAATAAGTGTGTTTAGTTTCATTTTCCTGCCCGAAATTGGTCACGGCAGAAGCTTCTGAGTAGGAGGAAAAGTCTGTCAAAATGGCAATGTTGGTCAGTGTGAGGCTTTAAAAAGTAGTTATTCAACATGAGGCATGATCCAATTGACATTTTGAATAATTTTTGTACATTCCAAAAATAAATTTTCTTATGAAAAACGACGACCCCGGACCTGTCGAACTTTCTCCAGATGGTCAGTAATGCTGATTTTTTAATGTTTAATCTTTTGAGTGTAAATGACTATTGCATGTGAATTATCACTTTTCTTACTAAAAAAAGTGTCTTTAGAGTCATTTTCCTGCCCAAAATTGGTCAAAATAGATGCTCCTGAGTAGGAGGGAAAGTCTATAAAAATGGCAATTTTGGTCACTTTGAGGCTTTAAAAAGTAGTTATTCAACATGAGGCATGATCCAAATGACATTTTAAATCATTTTTGTACAGTCCAAAAAATCAATTTTCTGATGAAAAACAGTGACCCTGGACCTGTCTAACTTTCTCCCGATGGTCACTAATGGTGAATTTTTAATGTTTAATCTTTTGACTGTAAATGACTATTGCATGTGAATTACCACTTATGGAACTAAAATAGGTGCGTTTAGAGTCATTTTCCTGCCCGAAATCAGTAAAAATAGAAGCTTCTGAGTAGGAGGGAAAGTCTATAAAAATGGCAATTTTGGTCACTGTGAGGATTTAAAAAGTGGTTATTCAACATGAGGCACGATCCAATTGACATTTTGAATCATTTTTTTGTACAGTCCCAAAAATCAATTTTCTGATGAAAAACGATGACCCCAGAACTGTCAAACTTTCTCCAGGTGGTCAGTAATGGTGATTTTTTAATGTTCAATCTTTTGACTGTAAAAACTATTGCATATGAATTATCACTTTTGGAGCTAAAATAAGGGTGTTTAGAGTCATCTTCCTGCCTGAAATCAGTCAAAATAGAAGCTTCTGAGTAGGAGGAAAAGTATGTATAAATGGCAATTTTGGTCACTGTAAGGCTTTAAAAAGTGGTTATTCAACAAGAGGCACGATCCAATTGATATTTTGAATCATTTTTTATACAGTCCAAAAAATCAATTTTCTGATGAAAAACGATGACCCCGGACCTGTCGAACTTTCTCCAGATGGTCAGTAATGGTGATTTTTTAATGTTTAATCTTTTGACTGTAAATAACTATTGCATATGAATTATCACTTTTGGAACTAAAATAAGTGTGTTTAGTCATTTTCCTGCCCAAAATCAGTCAAAATAGAAGCTTCTGAGTAGGAGGAAAAGTCTGTAAAAATGGCAATTTTGATCACTGTGAGGCCTTAAAATGTGGTTAT
The DNA here is from genome assembly GCA_963921515.1 of Calotriton arnoldi. Classification (NCBI taxonomy): domain Eukaryota; kingdom Metazoa; phylum Chordata; class Amphibia; order Caudata; family Salamandridae; genus Calotriton; species Calotriton arnoldi. The sequence continues at coordinate 80,197 of CAWUFW010020459.1, read as the reverse complement.
TCAACATGAGGCATGATCCAATTGACATTTTGAATCATTTTTTGTACAGTTCAAGAAATGAATTTTCTGATGAAAAACGATGAGCCCGGACCTGTCAAACTTTCTCTAGATGGTCAGTAATGGTGATTTTTTAATGTTTAATCTCTTTGACTGTAAATAGCTATTCCATATGAATTATCACTTTTGGAACTAAAATAAGTGTTATTAGAGTCATCTTCCTGCCTGAAATCAGTCAAAATTGAAGCTTATGAGTAGGAGGAAAAGTATGTAAAAATGGCAATTTTGGTCACTGTGTGGCTTTAAAAAGTGGTGATTCAACATGAGGCCCGATCCATTTGACATTTTGAATAATTTTTTTGTACAGTCCAAAAAAATCAATTTTCTGATGATAAACGAAGACCGCGGACCTGTCAAAATTTCTCCAGATGGTCAGTAATGGTGATTTTTTTGTTTAATCTTATGACTGTAAATAACTATTGCAATTGAATTATCACTTTGGGAACTAAAATAAGTGTGTTTAGAGTCATTTTTCTGCCCAAAATTGGTCAAAACAGAGCTTCTGAGTAGGAGAAAAAGTCTATAAAAATGGCAATTTTGGTCACTTTGAGACATTAAAATGTAGGTATTCAACATGAGGCATGATCAAATTGATATTTTGAATAATTTTTGTACAGTCCAAAAATAAATTTTCTGATGAAATACGATGACCCAGGACCTTTTGGAACTTTCTCCAGATGGTCACTAATGGTGATTTTTTAATGTTTAATCGTTTGACTATAAATGACTATTGCATGTGAATTATCACTTCTGGAACTAAAATAAGTGTGTTTAGTTTCATTTTCCTGCCCGAAATTGGTCAAAACAGAAGCTTCTGAGTAGGAGGAAAAGTTTGTAAAAATGGCAATTTTGGTCACTGTGAGGCTTTTAAAAGTAGTGATTCAACATGAGGCATGATCCAAATGACATTTTAAATCATTTTTGTACAGTCCAAAAATCAATTTTCTGATGAAACACGATGACCCAGGTTCTGTTGAACTTTCTCCAGATGGTCAGTAATGGTGATTTTTTAATGTTTAATCTTTTGACTGTAAATAATTATTGCATGTGAATTATTATTTTTTGAACTAAAATAAGTATCTTTAGAGTCATTTTCCTGCCCAAAATCGGTCAAAATAGAAGCTACTGAGTTGGAGGAAAAGTATGTAAAAATGGCAATTTTGGTTACTATGAGGCTTTTAAAAGTGATTATTCAACATGAGGCACGATCCAATTGACATTTTGAATAATTTTTGTACAGTTCAAAAAATCAATTTTCTGATGAAAAATGATGACCCCGGACCTGTCAAACTTTCTCCAGATGGTCAGTAATGGTGATTTTTTAATGTTTAATCTTTTGACTGTAAATAACTATTGCATATGAATTATCACTTTTGGAACAAAAATAATTGTGTTTAGTCATTATCCTGCCCAAAATCAGTCAAAATTGAAGCTTATGAGTATTAGGAAAAGTATGTAAAAATGGCAATTTTGGTCACTGTGAGGCTTTAAAAAGTGGTTATTCAACATGAGGCACGATCCGATTGATATTTTGAATCATTTTTTGTACAGTCCAAAAAATCAATTTTCTGATGAAAAACCATGACCCCGGACCTGTCAAACTTTCTCCAGATGGTCAGTAATGGTGATTTTTTAATGTTTAATCTTTTGACTGTAAATAACTATTGCATATGAATTATCACTTTTGGAACTAAAATAGGTGTGTTTAGAGTCAATTTTTCTGCCCAAAATCGGTCAAAATAAACGCGTTTAAGTAGGAGGAAAAGTCGGTAAAAATGGCAATTTTGGTCACAGTGAGGCCTTAAAAAGTGGTTATTCAACATGAGGCACGATCCAATTGACATTTTGAATCATTTCTTGTACAGTCCAAAATATCAATTTTCTGATGAAAAACGATGACCCCGGACCTATCAAACTTTCTCCAGATGGTCAGTAACGGTAAATTTTTTAATGTTTAATCTTTTTGACTGTAAAAAGCTATTCCATATGAATTATCACTTTTGGAACTAAAATAAGTGTTATTAGAGTCATCTTCCTGCCTGAAATCGGTCAAAATAGAAGCTTCTGAGTAGGAGGAAAAGTATGTAAAAATGGCAATTTTCGTCACTGTGAGGCTTTAAAAAGTGCTTATTCAACATGAGGCTGATCCATTTGACATTTTGAATAATTTTTTTGTACAGTCCAAAAATCAATTTTCTGATGATAAACGAAGACCCCGGACTTGTCGAACTTTCTCTAGATGGTCAGGAATGGTGATTTTTTAATGTTTAATCTTTTGACTGTAAATAATTATTGCATATGTATTATCACTTTTGGAACTAAAATAAGTGTGCTTAGAGTCATTTTCCTGCCCCAAATCGGTCAAAATTGAAGCTGCTGAATAGGAGGAAAAGTCTGTAAAAATTGCAATTTTGGTCACTGGGAAGCCTTAAAAAGTGGTTATTCAACATGAGGCACGATCCAATTGACATTTTGAATCATTTCTTCTACAGTCCAAAATATCAATTTTCTGATGAAAAACGATGACCCCGGACCTATCAAACTTTCTCCAGATGGTCAGTAACGGTAAATTTTTTAATGTTTAATCTTTTTGACTGTAAAAAGCTATTCCATATGAATTATCACTTTTGGAACTAAAATAAGTGTTATTAGAGTCATCTTCCTGCCTGAAATCGGTCAAAATAGAAGCTTCTGAGTAGGAGGAAAAGTATGTAAAAATGGCAATTTTCGTCACTGTGAGGCTTTAAAAAGTGCTTATTCAACATGAGGCTGATCCATTTGACATTTTGAATAATTTTTTTGTACAGTCCAAAAAATCAATTTTCTGATGATAAACGAAGACCCCGGACTTGTCGAACTTTCTCTAGATGGTCAGGAATGGTGATTTTTTAATGTTTAATCTTTTGACTGTAAATAATTATTGCATATGTATTATCACTTTTGGAACTAAAATAAGTGTGCTTAGAGTCATTTTCCTGCCCCAAATCGGTCAAAATTGAAGCTGCTGAATAGGAGGAAAAGTCTGTAAAAATTGCAATTTTGGTCACTGGGAAGCCTTAAAAAGTGGTTATTCAACATGAGGCACGATCCAATTGACATTTTGAATCATTTCTTCTACAGTCCAAAATATCAATTTTCTGATGAAAAACGATGACCCCGGAACTGTCAAACTTTCTCCAGAGGGTCAGTAATGGTGATTTTTTAATGTTTAATCTTTTGACTGTAAAAAACTATTGCATATGAATGATCACTTTTGGAGCTAAAATAAGGGTGTTTAGAGTCATCTTCCTGCCTGAGATCAGTCAAAATAGAAGCTTCTGAGTAGGAGGAAAAGTATGTAAAAATGGCAATTTTGGTCACTGTGAGGCTTTAAAAAGTGGTTATTCAACATGAGGCACAATCCAATTCATATTCTGAATAATTTTTTGTACAGTCCAAAACATCAATTTTCTGATGAAAAACGATGACCCCGGACCTATCAAACTTTCTCCAGATGGTCAGTAATGGTGATTTTTTAATGTTTAATCTTTTGACTGTAAATAACTATTGTATATGAATTATCACTTTTGGAACTAAAATAATTGTGTTTAGTCATTTTCCTGCCCAAAATTGGTCAAAGTTGAAGCTTCTGACTAGGAGGAAAAGTCTGTAAAAATGGCAATTTTAGTCACTGTGACGCCTTAAAAGTGGTTATTCAACATTTTGCACGATCCAATTGACATTTTGAATCATTTTTTGTACAGTCCAAAAAATCTATTTTCTGATGAAAAACGATGACCCCAGACTTGTCGAACTTTCTCCAGATGGTCAGTAATGGTGAATTTTTTAATGTTTAATCTTTTGACTGTAAATAACTATTGCATATGAATTATCACTTTTGGAACTAAAATCAGTGTGTTTAGTCATTTTCCTGCCCAAAATCAGTCAAAATTGAAGCTTATGAGTAGGAGGAAAAGTATGTAAAAATGGCAATTTTGGTCACTGTGAGGCTTTAAAAAGTGGTTATTCAACATGAGGCCCGATCCATTTGACATTTTGAATAATGTTTTTGTACAGTTCAAAAAATCAATTTTCTGATGAAAAACGATGACCCCGGACTTGTCGAACTTGCTTCGATGTTTAATCTTTTGAGTGTAAATGACTATTGCATGTGAATTATTACTTTTAGAACTAAAATACGTGTGTTTAGAGTAGTTTTCTTGCCGAAATAGGTCAAAATAGAAACTTCTGAGTAGGAGCAAAAGTCTATAGAAATGGCAGTTTTGGTCACTGTGAGGCTTTAAAAAGTCGTTATTCAACATGAGGCACGATGCAAATGACATTTTAAATCATTTTTTTGTACAGAACAAAAAATCAATTTTCTGATGAAACACGATGACTCCAGACTTGTCGAACTTTCTCCAGCTGGTCAGTAATGGTGATTTTTTAATGTTTAATCTTTTGAATATAAATGACTATTGCATGTGAATTATCCCTTCTGGAACAAAAATATGTGTGTTTAGAGTAATTTTCATGCCCGAAATTGGTCAAAACAGAAGCTTCTGAGTCAGAGAAAAAGTCTATAAAAATAGCCATTTTGGTCGCTGAGAGGCTTCAAAAAGTAGTTATTCAACATGAGGCACGATCCAAATTACATTTTGAATCATTTTTTGTACAGTCCAAAAAATAAATTTTCTGATAAAAAACAATTACCCCGGACCTGTCGAACTTTCTCCAGATGGTCAGTAATGCTGATTTTTTAATGTTTAATCTTTTGACTGTAAATGACAATTGCATGTGAATTATCACTTCTGAAACTAAAATAAGTGTGTTTAGTTTCATTTTCCTGCCCGAAATTGGTCAAAACAGAAACTTCTGAGTAGGAGGAAAAGTCTGTTAAAATTGTAATTTTGGTCAGTGTGAGGCTTTAAAAAGTAGTTATTCAACATGAGGCATGATCCAATTGACAATTTGAATAATTTTTTGTACAGTCCAAAAAATTAATTTTGTGATGAAAAACGACCCCAGACCTGTTGAAGTTTCTCCAGATGGTCAGTAATGGTGATTTTTGAATGTTTAATCTTTTGAGTGTAAATGACTAATGCATGTGAATTACCACTTTTGTAACTAAAATAAGTGTGTTTAGAGTCATTTTCCTGCCCAAAATTGGTCAAAATAGATGCTTCGAAGTAGGAGGGAAAATCTATAAAAATGGCAATTTTGGTCACTGTGAGGCTTTAAAAAGTGTTGCCACTGGATTCAAGATAGCCTGGCTGATGAGAGTTATGAACCCGAAACCGGTCCCAGGATGCTTGTTTCTGGTCCAGGGAAGACATGGCTTGGCAGTTCGGGCTGGACTGTTCCCATGAGGCACAGGGTCAGACTGATTTGCATGTGGCCATGTCTGAACTGGGGTGGCGGACTGAGCTAAAGAATGATGATGGATTAAACCCAGATCAGTTGACTGGGTGTGAGTGCTTGCAATGTTCAACACTCCGTCCATCATCCCCTTTGGTTTTGCATTGTTTGCCCTAAGTTGGCAGGGTATGGCCCGACGTGGTTCCCTTGCTCACTTTGCCACTGGATTCAAGATAGCCTGGCTGATGAGGGTTATGAACCCGAAATCGGTCCCAGGATGCTTGTTTCTGGTCCAGGGAAGACATGGCTTGGCAGTTCAGGCTGGACTGTTCCCATGAGGCACAGGGTCAGACTGATTTGCATATGGCCATGTCTGAACTGGGGTGGCGGAGTGAGCTAAAGAATGATGATGGATTAAACCCAGATCAGTTGACTGGGGGTGAGTGCTTGCAATGTTCAACACTCCGTCCATCATCCCCTTTGGTTTTGCATTGTTCGCCCTAAGTTGGCAGGGTATGCCCAGACGTGGGTCCCTTGCTCACTTTGCCACTGGATTCAAGGTAGCCTGGCTGATGAGGGTTACGAACCCGAAACCGGTCCCAGGATGCTTGTTTCCGGTCCAGGGAAGACATGGCTTGGCAGTTCGGGCTGGACTGTTCCCATGAGGCACAGGGTCAGACTGATTTGCATATGGCCATGTCTGAACTGGGGTGGCGGACTGAGCTAAAGAATGATGATGGATTAAACCCAGATCAGTTGACTGGGGGTCAGTGCATGCAATGTTCAACACTCTGTCCATCATCCCCTTTGGTTTTGCATTGTTTGCCCTAAGTTGGCAGGGTACGGCTCGACGTGGTTCCCTTGCTCACTTTGCCACTGGATTCAAGATAGCCTGGCTGATGAGGGTTATGAACCCGAAATCGGTCCCAGGATACTTGTTTCTGGTCCAGGGAAGACATGGCTTGGCAGTTCGGGCTGGACTGTTCCCATGAGGCACAGGGTCAGACTGATTTGCATATGGCCATGTCTGAACTGGGGAGGCGGAGTGAGCTAAAGAATGATGATGGATTAAACCCAGATCAGTTGACTGGGGGTGAGTGCTTGCAATGTTCAACACTCCGTCCATCATCCCCTTTGGTTTTGCATTGTTCGCCCTAAGTTGGCAGGGTATGCCCAGACGTGGGTCCCTTGCTCACTTTGCCACTGGATTCAAGATAGCCTGGCTGATGAGGGTTACGAACCCGAAACCGGTCCCAGGATGCTTGTTTCCGGTCCAGGGAAGACATGGCTTGGCAGTTCGGGCTGGACTGTTCCCATGAGGCACAGGGTCAGACTGATTTGCATATGGCCATGTCTGAACTGGGGAGGCGGAGTGAGCTAAAGAATGATGATGGATTAAACCCAGATCAGTTGACTGGGGGTGAGTGCTTGCAATGTTCAACACTCCGTCCATCATCCCCTTTGGTTTTGCATTGTTCGCCCTAAGTTGGCAGGGTATGCCCAGACGTGGGTCCCTTGCTCACTTTGCCACTAGATTCAAGATAGCCTGGCTGATGAGGGTTATGAACCCGAAACCGGTCCCAGGATGCTCGTTTCCGGTCCAGGGAAGACATGGCTTGGCAGTTCGGGCTGGACTGTTCCCATGAGGCACAGGGTCAGACAGATTTGCATATGGCCATGTATGAACTGGGGTGGCGGAGTGAGCTAAAGAATGATGATGGATTAAACCCAGATCAGTTGACTGGGGTGAGTGCTTGCAATGTTCAACACTCCGTCCATCATCCCCTTTGGTTTTGCATTGTTCGCCCTAAGTTGGCAGGGTATGGCATGACGTGGTTCCCTTGCTCACTTTGCCACTGGATTCAAGATAGCCTGGCTGATGAGGGTTATGAACCCGAAATCGGTCCCAGGATGCTTGTTTCTGGTCCAGGGAAGACATGGCTTGGCAGTTCGGGCTGGACTGTTCCCATGAGGCACAGGGTCAGACTAATTTGCATATGGCCATGTCTGAACTGGGGAGGCAGAGTGAGCTAAAGAATGATGATGGATTAAACCCAGATCAGTTGACTGGGGGTGAGTGCTTGCAATGTTCAACACTCGGTCCATCATCCCCTTTGGTTTTGCGTTAAAAAGTGGTTATTCAAGATGAGGCACGATCCAAATGACATTTTAAATCATTTTTTGTACAGTCCAAAAAAAATAATTCTGATGAAAAACGATGACCCCGGACCTATCGAACTTTCTCCAGGTGATTTTTTAATGTTTAATCTTTTGAGTGTAAATGACTATTGCATGTGAATTATCACTTTTGGAACTAAAATATGTGTGTTTAGAGTAATTTTCCTGCCCAAAATTGGTCAAAACAGAAGCTTCTGAGTAGGAGAAAAAGTCTATAAAAATGGCAATTTTGGTCACTGTGAGAAATTAAAATGTAGGTATTCAACATGAGGCATGATCAAATTGATATTTTGAATAATTTTTGTACAGTCCAAAAAATAAATTTTCTGATGAAATACGATGACCCAGGAACTTTTGGAACTTTCTCCAGATGGTCACTAATGGTGATTTTTTAATGTTTAATCGTTTGACTATAAATGACTGTTGCATGTGAATTATCACTTCTGGAACTAAAATAAGTGTGTTTAGTTTCATTTTCCTACCCGAAATTGGTCAAAACAGAAGCTTCTGAGTAGGAGGAAAAGTTTGTAAAAATGGCAATTTTGGTCACTGTGAGGCTTTTAAAAGTAGTGATTCAACATGAGGCATGATCCAAATGACATTTTAAATCATTTTTGTACAGTCCAAAAATCAATTTTCTGATGAAACACGATGACTCCGGACTTGTCGAACTTTCTCCAGCTGGTCAGTAATGGTGATTTTTTAATGTTTAATCTTTTGAATATAAATTACTATTGCATGTGAATTATCACTTCTGGAACTAAAATAAGTGTGTTTTATTTCATTTTCATGCCCGAAATTGGTCAAAACAGAAGCTTCTAAGTAGGAGGAAAAGTCTATAAAAATGGCAATTTTGGTCACTGTGAGGCTTTAAAAAGTAGTTATTCAACATGAGGCATGATCCAATTGACATTTTGAATAATTTTTTGTACAGTCCAAAAAATAAATTTTCTGATGAAAGACGATGACCCCGGATCTGTCGAACTTTCTCCAGATGGTCAGGAATGGAGATTTTTGAATGTTTAATCTTTTGAGTGTAAATGACTATTGCATGTGAATTATCACTTTTGGAACTAAAATAAGTGTGTTTAGAGTCATTTTCCTGCCCAATATAGGTCGAAATAGAAGCTTCTGAGTAGGAGGAAAAGTCTAAAAAAAATGGCAATTTTGGTCACTGTGAGGATTTAAAAAGTAGTTATTCAACATGAGGCACGATCCAAATTACATTTTGAATCATTTTTTGTACAGTCCAAAAAATAAATTTTCTGGTGAAAAATGATGACCCAGGACCTGTCGAACTTTCTCCATATGGTCAGTAATACTGATTTTTTAATGTTTAATCTTTTGACTGTAAATCACTATTGTATATGAATTACCACTTATGGAACTAAAATAGGTGCGTTTAGACTCATTTTCCTGCCCGAAATAGGTAAAAATAGAAGCTTCTGAGTAGGAGGAAAAGTGTGCAAAAATGGCAATTTTGGTCACTATGAAGCTTTTAAAAGTTGTTATTCAACATGAGGCATGATCCAATTGACATTTTGAATAATTTTTTGCACATTCCAAAAAATAAATTTTCTGATGAAAAACGATGACCCCGGATCTGTCGAACTTTCTCCAGCTGGTCAGTAATGGTGATTTTTGAATATTTAATCTTTTGAGTGTAAATGACTATTGCATGTGAATTATCACTTTTGTAACTAAAATAAGTGTGTTTAGAGTCATTTTCCTGCGCAAAATTGGTCAAAATAGATGCATCGGAGTAGGAGCGAAAGTCTATAAAAATGGCAATTTAGGTCACTGTGAGGCTTTAAAAAGTTTTGCCACTGGATTCAAGATAGCCTGGCTGATGAGGGTTATGAACCCGAAACCGGTCCCAGGATGCTTGTTTCCGGTCCAGGGAAGACATGGCTTGGCAGTTCGGGCTGGACTGTTCCCATGAGGCACAGGGTCAGACTGATTTGCATATGGCCATGTCTGAACTGGGGTGGCGGAGTGAGCTAAAGAATGATGATTTGATTAAACCCAGATCAGTTGACTGGGGGTGAGTGCTTGCAATGTTCAACACTCCGTCCATCATCCCCTTTGGTTTTGCTTTAAAAAGTGGTTATTCAACATGAGGCACGATCCAAATGACATTTTAAATCATTTTTTGTACAGTCCAAAAAATCAATTTTCTGATGAAAAACGATGACCCCGGACCTATCGAACTTTCTCTAGATGGTCAGTAATGGGGATTTTTTAATGTTTAATGTTTTGAGTGTAATTGACTATTGCATGTGAATTATCACTTTTGGAACTAAAATATTTGTGTTTAGAGTCATTTTCCTGACCGAAATTGGTCAAAATAGAAGCTTCTGAGTAGGAGGAAGAGTCTGTAAAAATGGCAATTTTGGTTACTGTGAGGCTTTAAAAAGTAGTTATTCAACATGAGGCATGATCCAAATGACATTTTATTTCATTTTTTGTACAGTCCAAAAATCAATTTTCCGATGAAAAACAATGACCCCAGACCTGTCGCACTTTCTCCAGATGGTCAGTAATGGGGATGTTTTACTGTTTAATGATTTGAGTGTAAATGACTATTGCATGTGTATTATCACTTATGGAACTAAAAAAGTGTGTTTAGAGACATTTTCATGACCGAAATTTGTCAAAATAAAACCTTCAGAGTAGGCAGAAAAGTCTGTAAAAATGGCAATTTTGGTCACAGTGAGGCTTTAAAAGTGGTTATACAACATGATCCAATTGACATTTTTAATCATTTTTTGTACAGTCCGAAAAATCTATTTTCTGATGAAAAACGATGACCCCGGACTTGTCGAACTTTCTCCAGATGGTCAGTAACGCTGATTTTTTAATGTTTAATCTTTTGATTGTAAATGACTATTGCATGTGAATTATCACTTTTAGAACTAAAATACGTGTGTTTAGAGTCGTTTTCCTGCCCGAAATAGGTCAAAATAGAAACTTCTGGTAGGAGGAAAAGTCTAAAGAAATGGCAGTTTTGGTCACTGTGAGGCTTTAAAAAGTCGTTATTCAGCATGAGGCACGATGCAAATGACATTTTAAATAATTTTTTTGTACAGTCCAAAAATCAATTTTCTGATGAAACACGATGACTCCGGACTTATCGAACTTTCTCCAGCTGGTCAGTAATAGTGATTTTTTAAGGTTTAATCTTTTGAATATAAAAGACTATTGCATGTGAATTATCACTTCTGGAACTAAAATAAGTGTGTTTAGTTTCATTTTCCTGCCCGAAATTGGTCACGGCAGAAGCTTCTGAGTAGGAGGAAAAGTCTGTCAAAATGGCAATGTTGGTCAGTGTGAGGCTTTAAAAAGTAGTTATTCAACATGAGGCATGATCCAATTGACATTTTGAATAATTTTTGTACATTCCAAAAAATAAATTTTCTTATGAAAAACGACGACCCCGGACCTGTCGAACTTTCTCCAGATGGTCAGTAATGCTGATTTTTTAATGTTTAATCTTTTGAGTGTAAATGACTATTGCATGTGAATTATCACTTTTCTTACTAAAAAAAGTGTCTTTAGAGTCATTTTCCTGCCCAAAATTGGTCAAAATAGATGCTTCTGAGTAGGAGGGAAAGTCTATAAAAATGGCAATTTTGGTCACTTTGAGGCTTTAAAAAGTAGTTATTCAACATGAGGCATGATCCAAATGACATTTTAAATCATTTTTGTACAGTCCAAAAAATCAATTTTCTGATGAAAAACAGTGACCCTGGACCTGTCTAACTTTCTCCCGATGGTCACTAATGGTGAATTTTTAATGTTTAATCTTTTGACTGTAAATGACTATTGCATGTGAATTACCACTTATGGAACTAAAATAGGTGCGTTTAGAGTCATTTTCCTGCCCGAAATAGGTAAAAATAGAAGCTTCTGCGTAGGAGGGAAAGTCTATAAAAATGGCAATTTTGGTCACTGTGAGGCTTTAAAAAGTGGTTATTCAAATGAGGCACGATCCAAATGACATTTTAAATCATTTTTGTACAGTCCAAAAAATTAATTTTCTGATGGAAAACGATGAACCCGGACCTATCGAACTTTCTCCAGATGGTCACTGATGGTGATTTTTTAACGTTTAATCTTTTGAGTGTAAATGACTATTGCATGTGAATTATCACTTTTGGAACTAAACTAAGGGGCATATTATCAAGAACGACGATGAAATTATCGCCGCTTTAGCGGCAGAAAACTGCTGCTAAAGCGGCGATAATGGGCTTGATAATATGCCCTTGAGAATTCCAATAGAAGCCCATGTTCTGGTGTGAACCTGGGCTTCTATTGGAATTCTCTAGGGCATATTATCAAGCCCATTATCGCCGCTTTAGCGGCAGTTTTCTGCCGCTAAAGCGGCGATAATTTTTAACGCCGTTCTTGATAATATGCCCCTAAGTGTGTTTAGAGTAATTTTCCTGCCCGAAATTGGTCAAAACAGAAGCTTGTGAGTAGGAGAAAAAGTCTATAAAAATGGCAATTTTGGTCACTGTAAGGCTTTTAAAAGTTGTTATTCAACATGAGGCACGATCCAAATTACATTTTGAATCATTTTTTGTACAGTCCAAAAATAAATTTTCTGATGAAAAACGATTACCCCGGACCTGCCGAACTTTCTCCAGATGATCACTAATGGTGATATTTTTCATGTTTAATCTTTTGACTGTAAGTGACTTTTGCATAAGAATTATCACTTTTGGAACTAAAAGAAGTGTGTTTAGAGTCATTTTCCTGCCCAAAATTGGTCAAAACAGAAGCTTTTGAGTAGGAGGAAGAGTCTGTGAAAATGGCAATTTTGGTCACTGTGAGGCTTTAAAAAGTAGTCATTCAACATGAGGCATGATCCAATTGACATTTTGAATAATTTTTTGCACATTCCAAAAAATAAATTTTCTGATGAAAAACGATGACCCCGGATCTGTCGAACTTTCTCCAGCTGGTCAGTAATGGTGATTTTTGAATGTTTAATCTTTTGAGTGTAAATGACTATTGCATGTGAATTATCACTTTTGTAACTAAAATAAGTGTGTTTAGAGTCATTTTCCTGCGCAAAATTGGTCAAAATAGATGCATCGGAGTAGGAGCGAAAGTCTATAAAAATGGCAATTTAGGTCACTGTGAGGCTTTAAAAAGTTTTGCCACTGGATTCAAGATAGCCTGGCTGATGAGGGTTATGAACCCGAAACCGGTCCCAGGATGCTTGTTTCCGGTCCAGGGAAGACATGGCTTGGCAGTTCGGGCTGGACTGTTCCCATGAGGCACAGGGTCAGACTGATTTGCATATGGCCATGTCTGAACTGGGGTGGCGGAGTGAGCTAAAGAATGATGATGGATTAAACCCAGATCAGTTGACTGGGGGTGAGTGCTTGCAATGTTCAACACTCCGTCCATCATCCCCTTTGGTTTTGCTTTAAAAAGTGGTTATTCAACATGAGGCACGATCCAAATGACATTTTAAATCATTTTTTGTACAGTCCAAAAAATCAATTTTCTGATGAAAAACGATGACCCCGGACCTATCGAACTTTCTCTAGATGGTCAGTAATGGGGATTTTTAATGTTTAATGTTTTGAGTGTAAATGACTATTGCATGTGAATTATCACTTTTGGAACTAAAAAAAGTGTGTTTAGAGACATTTTCATGACCGAAATTTGTCAAAATAAAACCTTCAGAGTAGGCAGAAAAGTCTGTAAAAATGGCAATTTTGGTCACAGTGAGGCTTTAAAAGTGGTTATACAACATGATCCAATTGACATTTTTAATCATTTTTTGTACAGTCCGAAAAATCTATTTTCTGATGAAAAACGATGACCCCGGACTTGTCGAACTTTCTCCAGATGGTCAGTAACGCTGATTTTTTAATGTTTAATCTTTTGATTGTAAATGACTATTGCATGTGAATTATCACTTTTAGAACTAAAATACGTGTGTTTAGAGTCGTTTTCCTGCCCGAAATAGGTCAAAATAGAAACTTCTGGTAGGAGGAAAAGTCTAAAGAAATGGCAGTTTTGGTCACTGTGAGGCTTTAAAAAGTCGTTATTCAGCATGAGGCACGATGCAAATGACATTTTAAATAATTTTTTTGTACAGTCCAAAAAATCAATTTTCTGATGAAACACGATGACTCCGGACTTATCGAACTTTCTCCAGCTGGTCAGTAATAGTGATTTTTAAGGTTTAATCTTTTGACTGTAAATAACTATTGCATGTGAATTATCACTTCTGGAACTAAAATAAGTGTGAATAGAGTCATTTTCCTGCCCGAAATCGATCAAAATAGACGTTTCTGAGTAGGAGAAAAAGTCTGTAAAAATGGCAATTTTGGTCACTGTGAGGCTTTAAAAAGTGGTTATTCAACATGAGGCACGATCCAATTGACATTTTGAATCATTTTTTGTACAGTCCAAAAAACAGTTTTCTGATGAAAAACGATGACTGTTGAACTTTCTCCAGATGGTCAGTAATGGTGGTTTTTTAATGTTTAATCTTTTGACTGTAAATAACTATTGCATATGAATTATCATTTTTGGAACTAAAATAAGTGTGTTTAGAGTCATTTCCTGCATGAAATCGGTCAAAATAAACACTTCTGAGTAGGAGGAAAAGTCTATAAAAATGGCAATTTTGGTCACTGGGAAGCCTTAAAAAGTGGTTATTCAACATGAGGCATGATACAATTGACATTTTGAATAATTTTTTGTACAGTCCATAAAATCCACTTTCTGATGAAAACCAATGACCGCAGACCTGAGAAACTTTCTCTGAATGCTCAGTAATGGTGACTTTTTTAATGTTTAATGTTTCAACTGTAAATGACTGTTGTATAAAAGATGTATAAAAATGGCAATTTTGGTCACTGGGAGGCCTTAAAAAGTGGTTATTCAACAAGAGGCGCAATACAGTTGACATTTTGAATAATCTTTTGTACAGTCCAAAAAATCCATTTTCTGTTGAAACACGATGACCCCGGATCTGAGGAACTTTCTCCGAATGGTAGGTAATGGTGATTTTTTCATCTTTTGACTGTAAATGACTGTCGGATGTGAATCATCACTTTTGAAAGCAAAATTAGTGTGTTTAGAGTCATTTTCGTGCTCGAAATCAGGCAAAGTACAAGCTTCTGAGTAGGAGGAAAAGTCTATAAAAATTGCAATTTTGGTCACTGGGAGGCCATAAAAAGTTGTTATTCAACTTGAGGCGCGACAACATTGACATTTTTAGTAATTTTTTGTGCAGTTCAAAAAATCCATTTTTTGATGAAAAGCAATGACCCTGGACCTGGGAACTTTCTCCGAATAGTAAGTAATGGTGATTTTTTAATGCTTAGTCTTTCAACTGTAAATGACTGTCGTTTGTAAATAATCACTTTTGAAAGCAAAATTAGTGTGTTTAGAGTCATTTTCATTTTCGAAATCGAGAAAAGTACAAGCTCCTGAGTAGGAAGAAAAGTCTATAAAAATGGCAATTTTGGTCACTGGGAGGCCTTAAAAAGTCGTTATTCAACATGAGGCGTGATACAATTGACATTTTGAATCATTTTTGTGCAGTCCAAACAATCCATTTTCTGATGAAAAACAATGACCCCGGACCTCAGGAACTTTCTCCGAATGGTCAGTAATGGTGATTTTTTAAAGTTTAATCTTTCGACTGTAAATGACTGTCGGATGTGAATCATCATTTTTGGAATTCAAATATGTGTGTTTAGAGTCATTTTCATGCTCAAAATCAGGCAAAATACAAGCTTCTAAGTAGGAGGAAAAGTCTATAAAAATGGCAATTTTGTCACTTGAATGCCTTAAAAAGTGGTTATTCAAAATGAGGCGTGATACAGTTGATATTTTGAGTAATTGTCTTGTACAGTCCAAAAATCCATTTTCTGATTAAAAACGATGACCCCGGACCTGAGGAACTTTATCTGAGCGGTCAGTAATGGTGATTTTTTAATGCTTAATCTTTCAGCTGTATATGACTGTCGGATGAGAACCATCACGTTTGGAACTAAAATAAGTGTGTTTATAGTCATTTTCATGCTTGAAATCAGGTAAAATACAAGCTTCTTAGTAGGAGGAAAAGGCTATAAAAAAGTCACTTTTGGTCACTGGGAAGCCTTAAAAAGTGGTTGTTCAACATGAGGCGTGATACAGTTGACATTCTGAATCATTTTTTGTACAGTTCAAAAAATCAATTTTCTGATGAAAAATAATTACCTGAGGAACTTTCTCCGAATGGTCAGTAATGGTGATTTTTTAACTTGACTTCAAGGTATAATTTAAGAAGGAGTGAGGCATTAGTTATTATCTTATCCCATTCGGGGTCACAACCTTGGGGGTTGAAGTTGTTTGCCACTGATGTTCCCCCAGTAATCCCACTATGGCTCTGCAAACTGGGCCACGTATAATGCCTTCAACGTTTGACTCTCATTGGTTGTGATGGTTTCTATTGGGGGATAGTGGGGGGGTTCTTCAGTGCACCACTCGCCAAACAACCGTTAGTATACTAACTGATCGTCCAACCCAGTTCTTAACTTTCTAGAAGTAAAGTGCTTTAATGAAAACTGAAACTCAATATCACACACATGAAAATGGAGAGGATACAATTTGGTGTGCTGAATTCTCTCTTCTGCTATTGGTCCCCCAGCCTTATGGTCCAGGTGGTTCCCTCCCCATGTCAACTAGAGTGATTAGGCTTAGTTGCATATTATGTCTGTACTCTTGTTATTGCGCAAAATCTTTATATTTAGTTCAGGTTTTCAGACCTGAATATCTCAGTCCGTGCCCAATTCGTGCTCTTGGTCATTCGCCCTGCCCTTCTGCTCATCTGCTCACTCTCATCTGGACTGAGCGGTCTGCATTGTCTCTCAGGATCCTCGTCTGCCATGTTTGTGATGATGAGGCAGCTTTGGCTTTCAGGCACAGCTTCTTGGGGAGGTGCTGATCTCTCACAGCTGGTTCGGCAACTGTTCAGTGCAGCCCCGCTTGGGTCCCAGTCGGTGCGGCCACACACACGGCTGAGCTAGGGTGGGAGGTAAGCCTTCACAGGCCTCACTCGGTGGGTGGAGATCATGGATCTGGTGACACAGAGGTCTCAGGTCATGCAGCAGCTTCAATATTTGGGCACAGCACCTGAGCTCACACCGTAGCTTCACAACTCTAGCACAGCAGCTCAGAACATGCCACAGCTTCACAATTCCTGTCAGGAATCGCAAAGGAGAGTTCATAGCACGATTCCACTAGGGAGCACAGATCATTTTCTGCAGTTTACCTCTTGTGTTGGCCCACTTCACATGGGTTGTGCTGCAGGGTTGGCAGACTCTTCCCTCTCTCTGCAGACAGGCAGTCCTTTAGGTGCTTCTTGGTAGGTGACCAGCTGTTCAGCAAGGTTTGGCTTGGATGAAGTCTCCTCACCACTAGGAAGCTCGTTATCAGGAATAGACCAGTTACAATGGTCCTCTGAGTACTCCTCGGCCCACTCCCTTCCTTGGTCATAGAAAACTTGAAACTTGGAATGACAAGTGGGTCCCAGTTTTATGCAGTTAAAGCAAACCGGATATATGTATCGACTGTCTGTGCTTCAGAACAGGTTGAGGAGGTTCTCCTTTCTAGGCTTCTCACCAGGCTCAACCTTTTATGTAGAGTGATGCTTCTCACAGAAAGGTGGTACCCAACCTGAAGTGCTCTTCACAGAGGCACCGAGGTCTAGGCTTTCAGCACATGGCTGACCTCAGCCAAACTGCTGTACCTGGCTGCCTTCAGACAAACTGAAGGAGTGTTCAGGAGAAAACAAAAGGATGAACTCCCCCCCCACCTGCACCCCTTTCCTGAAGAGTCCCTTACACAACAGAGGTTGCAGTCTCACCCTTTGCCCCCTCTGTCTATCAAATGTTAGTTCTCTTTTCAAGACTTATCAGCAGCTACTGCAGTGAGAGGATGCCATTAACTCGTACCTGGGCTTGAAGGTGGGCAGACAGTAGTTTAACGGACGAAAGGAAGCGTGGCCCAAACCCCATCCTGTCAAGAATGTAAAATGGAATGTCCAGCCTAAGGAATCAAAGGCTTTTTCAAATTTGAGAAGGAGGGCGGTGGCAGGGTCAGTGAGTGTATGGTGGTGTGCCTGCGTAGCTTGTGCTCTGCGAATGCAGTGCTGGGTACTGCAGTAAGGCATGAAGCCGCATTGATCCAAGTGAATGGAGATCACTGGCAGCAATCTTTTGGCAAGTATTTTATCAAAGATCTTCAGCTCAATATTAATCACTGAGATTGGTCAGTCGCCTGCGCAGTCTTCAGGAGGTTTGCTGGTTTTGTGGATGACTGCAATGGTGGCTAGGTCACGTTCTGGAGAAACTGACCCAACTCAGACTTCAAGGTATAATTTAAGAAGGTGTGGGGCAAGCAAAGTCTAGAATTTATATAATAGCATTCAGCCTGAAAGCCGCCCGACCCTGGGTCTTGCCTGTTGGCATGTCTGCAATATCCACATCACCGTTGATTAGAGTGATTGGCTGATCGAGCAATGCTCTGTCTGGCCTTGAGAGACCGACGAGGGGAGGTCATGAATAAGTGGTTGGGTGATTTTGCACTGGCTGTGGTGACATTGCAGGTAAAGGTTGCTATAGCAGGAGGCGAAAGTGATCGCTATCTCTGCTAACTTATCTAAAATTGCTCCCTCTGGGTTGCAGATCTGTGGGATTATTCTTATGACTGTCATGGGTTGCAAGCTAGTGTAGTAATTGCCCGGCTTTATCATTTCATTCGTGGATTCAATCCAGCACTTCCTGGCCATGTCTAGACAGAGTTTACTTAAGAAAGCCTTATGTGCCACGAGGTAGCGTTTTGTGCATTCATCGGGCTGGCTTCAGTATTGACCTCTAGCCAGAGAAGGGCTTCCTCCAAGTCTGCAATTTTCTGTAGTCTGCCTCTTGTTTGCCAGAGTATGTAGGCTTTCGCCTTGCCTCGTATGATCTTTTCTAGAAGTCCAAAGGATTCCCGGGGTTGACACAGAGCCCTGATTCAACTCAAAATAAGCTGTCTGTTTTGCATTCGGTGTTGAGAGCATTTTGAGTCTGTCAGACACCAGGGCGTCTAAACGCCACACTGGTTTGAGGCTTCTCTTTGCCACTCCCAAGCACACTTAGATCAAGGCATGGTCTGATATCCCTCTCTGGAGAATGGTCGCCTCCATGGTAAGCGACCATGTCGTTAGTAGTCATGAAAAGGAAGTCCAGTCTAGAGAAGCAGCCATGAGCTGTCTAGATGTGTGTAGCCAATCTCTTAAGGGTGCCAAGTCTGCCACACATCACAAAGGCTTAGGGTGCTGGCCCATTCCACCAGAGGGGAGGATCTACACTGGGTTGTCACTTTGGCCCCCATGGAGTCCACCAGGGGGATCAAGTACTGCATTGAAATCTCCTCCTACAATCATATAGCCCGGGGGAATATTGAGGATCTCTGTTTGCAGGTCTCTCGGGAATATACCTATTAGATGTGGGGGAAGATAGACAAATTATATTGTAGTGAATACCCTCTAGGAGACTTCCCTAGGACTATGAATGTACCATAGCTGTTGGTGGAGGAGTGGCTGAGAGGGGAAAGCAATGGTAAAGAAGAATCACTGTCCCTTATGAGCCTCTAGTGTGACCCACATGGCAGACCCCATTATAGTCTGCATGGGCCAGGACCGGACAGCGTGTACTGAGGAGGTATCTCCTGGTGTAGCACAGCCATTGGCAAAGTGAAAGAGGGCACCCCATTTAATGCGGTCATTCAAACAGTTTACATTCCAGGTCAGTACCGCAAAGTTGGCCATGGGGTTGGTGCCTCAATCTGTCCGTAGTGAAGTTCCTGTAGGGCCAGTGGCCCTGGAGGGTCTGTGTATGTGGTATATGAGTTATGTGGTGCATGTGACGTGTGGACTGTAATGTACAGGAGAGACACATGAAACACAAAAACCAAAACAATCCCCTTTGCCCCCAACTTTCCCCACCTCACACTCCACATAGTTGCGGAGTCACAATACAGGGTAATGTATGTCTGTCCAGACATATCAGGATACAGTGCTGCTAGCAAGAAACTGCAGGTCGAGAGACTTGTCTAAATTCAGAGTCAACATTAGCATCAAACAGTACATAGAGGTCTCAGTGCCTCTTATGTTGGAGTCTTGGTCAGTGGTTAGGCCGTGATTAGGGGCCTGGGCTTTAGTATGTTCTCCAAGAGTGTCTAGCGGCTCTGTGTCTGCCTCGTAGCCTGTCTTCTTCCTCCACCTCTGAGAATTCAAGGGATCCAGCACATTAGTATCTGCTCTTCCTTGATCTGCGCCTTTGGAGAGTCTTACCCCTGAGCTTGGTGTTTGTGTCCCCTTGTGGGTGGGTGGGAACCTGTGGAGGGCTGCTTAGGGTGGATCACCGCAGAGCCTATTTCTTCATTGCCCACTCCCAGGCCTCATCAGAATTGTGGAAAGGAAGAGAGCTGGAATTATGTAGCTCTTTGCGATGGGCTGTGAACAGACGCGTTTAGCTGAGGCCCAATGCTTTTTTTCTGTTTAACGGTGAAGGGCTTCTGTGCCAGAGCCAAGTGAGCTCTCGAGGATGAAACACGGAGAGAGTTAATTGGCTTGGAGCTAGTATGAGATCCATGATTCGAGAAATTTCTCTGTGGAGGAACCCTCCACACCCTGTGGGAAGCCCACCAATCGCAGATTGTTTCACAGTGCTCTGTTCCCAGTGTCCTCCATGCGTTTGAGTAACTTGACGAAGGAGAGATGTGCAAACTTTGTCCAGTGTTCTCCAGAAGTGTCCTGTAAGGTGAAGTCTCGCCCCTCTGCCTCAGTCACCTGTCAACATTTCATAAGTCGTGGCACAGAAGGACGATGTCTGTCTATCCCGATCTTCCCGATGTTAGTTTCAGGAGTGGCATAGGACTCCTCGATTGCCTGCAGGATTGAGTCTGTGCCGCGGGGCTTGGTGGCATTTGGGGCTGAAGTAGGCCTGCCGGCCCAAGCAGTCAGCCTGCCGCAGATGGATCTTGGGCTTCGGCAGTGCTGGCCTGGAGGGTGCCCTTGCAGTGATGATGGTGTATCAAGGTCAATAATTGACTGTGCTATCATTGCACCTATTTTTATATCTAATATAGCTGACCTACAACCAATGACTGTTCTCGGTATAGAACCTTTTTCTGCCCACTGGTGCATGATACGCCTTTCGAAGATGTAACTCAGATGGTGAAACCTTGTTACCATCATAACAATCATCCCGACTAACAAGGCAGCCGTTCAAGTAGCGAAACGTATATAATACGGGATATTGTACTCGTGCTTGGCAGACTTATGAGCAAACATGCCATACCGATATTCTGGCACACTTAGATCAAGGCATGGTCTGATATCCCTCTCTGGAGAATGGTCGCCTCCATGGTAAGCGACCATGTCGTTAGTAGTCATGAAAAGGAAGTCCAGTCTAGAGAAACAGCCATGAGCTGTCTAGATGTGTGTAGCCAATCTCTTAAGGGTGCCAAGTCTGTCACACATCACAAAGGCTTAGGGTGCTGGCCCATTCCACCAGAGGGGAGGATCTACACTGGGTTGTCACTTTGGCCCCCATGGAGTCCACCAGGGGGATCAAGTACTGCATTGAAATCTCCTCCTACAATCATATAGCCCGGGGGAATATTGAGGATCTCTGTTTGCAGGTCTCTCAGGAATATACCTATTAGATGTGGGGGAAGATAGACAAATTATATTGTAGTGAATACCCTCTAGGAGACTTCCCTAGGACTATGAATGTACCATAGCTGTTGGTGGAGGAGTGGCTGAGAGGGGAAAGCAATGGTGAAGAAGAATCACTGTCCCTTATGAGCCTCTAGTGTGACCCACATGGCAGACCCCATTATAGTCTGCATGGGCCAGGACCGGACAGCGTGTACTGAGGAGGTATCTCCTGGTGTAGCACAGCCATTGGCAAAGTGAAAGAGGGCACCCCATTTAATGTGGTCATTCAAACAGTTTACATTCCAGGTCAGTACCACAAAGTTGGCCATGGGGTTGGTGCCTCAATCTGTCCGTAATGAAGTTCCTGTAGGGCCAGTGGCCCTGGAGGGTCTGTGTATGTGGTATATGAGTTATGTGGTGCATGTGACGTGTGAACTGTAATGTACAGGAGAGACACATGAAACACAAAAACCAAAACAATCCCCTTTGCCCCCAACTTTCCCCACCTCACACTCCACATAGTTGCGGAGTCACAATACAGGGTAATGTATGTCTGTCCAGACATATCAGGATACAGTGCTGCTAGCAAGAAACTGCAGGTCGAGAGACTTGTCTAAATTCAGAGTCAACATTAGCATCAAACAGTACATAGAGGTCTCAGTGCCTCTTATGTTGGAGTCTTGGTCAGTGGTTAGGCCGTGATTAGGGGTCTGGGCTTTAGTATGTTCTCCAAGAGTGTCTAGCGGCTCTGTGTCTGCCTCGTAGCCTGTCTTCTTCCTCCACCTCTGAGAATTCAAGGGATCCAGCACATTAGTATCTGCGCTTCCTTGATCTGCGCCTTTGGGGAGTCTTACCCCTGAGCTTGGTGTTTGTGTCCCCTTATGGGTGGGTGGGAACCTGTGGAGGGCTGCTTAGGGTGGATCACCGCAGAGCCTATTTCTTCATTGCCCACTCCCAGGCATCATCAGAATTGTGGAAAGGAAGAGAGCTGGAATTATGTAGCTCTTTGCGATGTGCTGTGAACAGACACGTTTAGGTGAGGCCCAATGCTTTTTTTCTGTTTAACGGTGAAGGGCTTCTGTGCCAGAGCCAAGTGAGCTCTCGAGGATGCAACACGGGGAGAGTTAATTGGCTTGGAGCTAGTATGAGATCCATGATTCGAGAAATTTCTCTGTGGAGGAACCCTCCACACCCTGTGGGAAGCCCACCAATCGCAGATTGTTTCACAGTGCTCTGTTCCCAGTGTCCTCCATGCGTTCGAGTAACTTGACGAAGGAGAGATGTGCAAACTTCGTCCAGTGTTCTCCAGATGTGTCCTGTAAGGTGAAGTCTCGCCCCTCTGCCTCAGCCACCTGTCAACATTTCATAAGTCGTGGCACAGAAGGACGATGTCTGTCTATCCCGATCTTCCCGATGTTAGTTTCAGGAGTGGCATAGGACTCCTCGATTGCCTGCAGGATTGAGTCTATGCCGCGGGGCTTGGTGGCATTTGGGGCTGAAGTAGGCCTGGCGGCCCAAGCAGTCAGCCTGCCGCAGATGGATCTTGGGCTTCGGCAGTGCTGGCCTGGAGGGTGCCCTTGCAGTGATGATGGTGTATCAAGGTCAATAATTGACTGTGCTATCATTGCACCTATTTTTATATCTAATATACCTGACCTACAACCAATGACTGTTCTCGGTATAGAACCTTTTTCTGCCCACTGGTGCATGATACGCCTTTCGAAGATGTAACTCAGATGGTGAAACCTTGTTACCATCATAACAATCATCCCGACTAACAAGGCAGCCGTTCAAGTAGCGAAACGTATATAATACGGGATATTGTACTCGTGCTTGCCAGACTTATGAGCAAACATGCCATACCGATATTCTGGGTTCGCCATTACCATATTGGACTCCACATTCAACCCTTAACTTTTAATAATACCTAGCAATCGGAATATTAAACAAAAATTCTTGATTTAGAATCAAACTGTCAGTTTTGACCGAGTTAACATGACGACCATTTCCCTTTCACGGATCGGGATTAGTCCGCTTTCACTTTCTCTGCATACATTGATTCCGGAAGAGGATATATGAACTTCGAGAGTTCACGTATCAGATGGTGTTTTCATGGCGTGTGATTGACGCTACTATCGGTAAGGAATTAAATACTCTGCTTCCCTTACGTAGATAGGATTCAAAGCTATACATTGGATTAGTATATAAAAAATATTACATTTTATCTTTATAGGGGACTTATCAAGGTCCAGTGATTTTTAATCTTTTGTTTGGATTTTGGACACACAAGAAGTCAGACTAATTGGATACTTATCAAACTGTGGTGTAAACCATAAGACAAGTCTCGTTATACTGTACTTGGGGCGGTAAGTGTATAATGCACAAATCCCTTATGGTGTTCATCATCATCATACGACTTTATTTGATCTTTTTAAAACAGATCATAAAAGCACAAGTTCATCCAAAATATTACATAACAGGTATGATAACCATATATACAAAAATTTTAAAAAGAAGGACCAGTATGTCGAATTAGCCCTGTACATAGTAAAACAAGTATCATAAAAACCATAAAAATCAATTAAGAACCCTAAAAATCTCTTAATGACACTTAGGCCCATGTTGCATAAATCAGTCCAGTTCCATCCTTATTGCTGCTCATTTAGACAAAGACCCCCGCATTTTCCTCTTTCTCATGCAAGCAAAAATGAAGCAAGGGAAAAACACACAAACGGATCCGGAAGAGCCTTTAGAAAATACAGAGCCACCCTACATTGTGTAAATTTGTGGTACCTCAGAATTGGGAGAATAAATGTTTTTCTTTCATCAGTATAGAACTTACAGAATAGTGTTAAATGGAGGTCTGACTGAGAAGAATGGTTATTGCATGGGAAAGGTGACAAATCTGAGAGTTTATATCTCCTTTCTGGGTATCCTAACATTAGTGGAATCAGGTTCAGTCGAAAGCGCAATAGAATAAATCTATGCTGTGCGTTAGTAATACGAGAGAGGTAATAAAAGCCTTCCTCTGTTCTTGATGGAATAAGATCATATGCAAGGGAGGTTTTTTGGAGATAATTTTTTTCCCTTCGGGCATAATTTGCTCTCTGCATAAATAATTCAGTTATCTTTTTCTTCAGGACCCTCCTACAGGATTCGGGATCCTGGAATAAATCTTCCAGCCCTAGTGCATTCAGTTTAGTCTCTACATAATTAAGCCAACCAATCCTCTTGTAATGATCCAATTTACAACAATCCTTGATAATGCATTGCATTAGATTTACAGTGGACCTCCGCCACATTGAGAGCCACTATAAAATTGGTGCCATTCTTATAAAATCACTCAAATACGGTAGCCCCAATTCTAAGTGTAAAATATAATTTGAGCCTGAGTGTGGTAGTGATACTTGGTTTTTAAAAAAGCTATCTTCCAGCTGCTGAAGTTGATCAACATTAGCCATCCCCCAGACTCCTGCCCCATATGTGGTTGCAGCCTTGGTTTTTGCGCAGTAGATGTTTTTAATCATGTCCAGGGGACTAGCACCTAACTTCTTAGAGAATCAATCAATCAATCAATCACAGAATTTGTAAAGCGCACTACTTACCCGCGAGGGTCTCAAGGCGCTGGGGAAAAAAAGGGGGGGGTGCTGCTACTGGTCGAACAACCAGGTCTTGAGTAGCCTCCTGAAGGTCAGCAGGTCTTGGGTCTGTCGTAGGCTTAGTGGAAGGGTGTTCCAGGTCTTGGCGGCGAGGTGGGAGAAGGATCTGCCGCCGGTGGTGGTTCTTCGAATGCGAGGGACGGTGGCGAGGGAGAGGTCGGCGGAGCGGAGTTGGCGGTTGGGGACGTAGAAGAGGAGTCGTCTGTTGAGGTAGGCTGGGCCAGTCTTGTGGAGTGCCTTGTGTGCGTGGATGAGGAGTTTGAAGGAGATTCTCCTGTCGACGGGGAGCCAGTGCAGGTTCCTCAGGTGGGGGTGATGTGGCTGTGGCGTGGTACATCGAAGATCAGGCGTGCGGAGGCTTTTTGTATGCGTTGCAGTCGCTTGATGAGCTTGGCCGGGGCTCCCGCGTAGAGGGCGTTCCCATAGTCAAGTCTGCTGCTGACGAGGGACTGGGTGACTGTTCTTCTCGTGTCTGTCGGGATCCACCTGTAGATCTTGCGAAGCATGCGGAGGGTGTTGAAGCAGGAGGATGAGACTGCGTTGACTTGCTTGGCCATGGAGAGCGTTGAGTCGAGGATGACTCCCAGGTTGCGTGCGTGGTCGGTGGGTGTCGGGGCTGCTCCCAGCGTCGTTGGCCACCAGGAGTCGTCCCAGGCTGAGGGGTTGGAGCCAAGGCTGAGGACCTCTGTCTTCTCCGTGTTCAGTTTTAGTCGGCTGATCTTCATCCAATCGGCGATGGCCTTCATTCCTTCATGGAGGTTGGATTTGGCGGCGAGGGGGTCCTTGGTGAGGGAGAGGATCAGTTGAGTGTCGTCGGCGTAGGAGATTATGTTGAGGTCGTGCTGTCTGGCGATGCGTGCGAGCGGGGCCATGTAGATGTTGAACAGTGTTGAGCTGAGGGACGATCCCAACTCTTTATGGCTTGAAGGCTCCTTTCCATACCTTATGCCCTTGCTGCCACCAAGTTAGACCAGGAGAGCTTTTTATCAAAAAGAACTCCTAAGTACGGAAAACAATCTACCACCTCAATTTTCTTTGCTGCCAGGTGGAAATATGGGTGTTTCTCTCCTCTACCTGTTCCCGCTATGATTATGAAGGATTCGGATTCATTTACTTTTAAATCTAAAGAGGCCATGAATGTGGTGTATGATGTTATTAGGGATTGTAAGGCTACCCCAGTTCTAGCCATTAATACTGCATCATCAGCGTACGCCAATACCGGAAGAGGAGTGTGATCAAAAGTAAGCACATCCAAGGGTGAGGTAGACAGGGGGGCCTCCACCCCGTTTGTGTAGATGGAAAAAAGAAACGGGGCGAGGACACATCCCTGCCTTACTCCTTTCTCGATCTTAAAGAAACGTGTGCACTCCCCATTCCTGCCATACCGTACGCAGGCAGAGGCATTGGCATACAGCTGGTGAATAAAACAGATTATCAGGGGATCAATGCCCATCCCCTCCATCATAGGCCACAGCTTCTGATGAGAGACACAATCTAAAGCTGCGGTCAAATCCATAAAGGCCATGTAGATCTTCCCGCCTTTTGCCTTGGTGTATTTGTCTATGGATAATGAGAGGTTTAGGCATTGATCCACCGTCCCCATTCCCCTCCAGAAACCATATTATGCCTGCATAAAAATGCGATGGTCTTCGGTCCAGGCCTCAAGTCTGGCTAATAAAAGCCATCCCGTAAGCTTGGCAGTGGTATCGAGAAGGGAGATTGGGCGATAATTCTTTGGGGACCCCCATCACCTTTTTTATATATAGGCACTATTACACTCTGATTCCAGGATGGTGGAGGACCCTCTACCACAATGGTGTTAAAAACATTTGTTGGTAGGGGGACCCACATATCGTAATTCTCCTGGAAGAACTCCATCGGGGCCCGGAGACTTTCCAGGGCCACAAGCCTCCAGCCCCTTTCTAACCTCCGATAATGAGAAGGTTAGGCTGCCTTGGGATGCGCGGTCTAAGTCGGGGTGGCGATATTAAGGGGGTAGTGGCGCCAAAAATATTTTCAAAATGTCCCGCCCATGTTTCCTCATCTACATGTGTGTTTAAGGAAGGGTCTTTGGGGTCTTTAAAATAAGGGGTATTTACAATTTTCCAAAAGACCCCACTACTACCCGAAGTGGCCGCTTGTTCAAGATCTTCCCAGGCCTGCTCTCTAAGATCCTTGTCTCTTCTTCTTCTCGCTTGTTTGTAATCGTTGCATAATACTCGTATTTTAGCGGGATCTCTAGGGTGGGTTTTTAGGGCGTTGACCAGGGCTCTTTTGGCAGTGGAGCATAGTGAATCAAACCAATGGATGGTAGGGATTCTATTTGGCGCCTTTACACGAGTAAGTGCCTCTTTTAATTTTGTCAAAAGGGCTCTAAACTGGGTGACTAGAAGTGAACGAGAAGATTTCTTCTCCAGGCAGTGTGTGATTTCTTTCTTCACTTGAGCTAATATTTCCGGGACCAAATTTAACTTCTGAGTCTGTGTCCACTTAAGTTGGTAACCGTTTTCCCTAGTTAGGGTCACGCCATCCATTACCCGTTGTTGATCTTTTGCCTTAAACAGGATGCTTAAATGGATAAATAAGATAGCATGATCACTATAACAGGAAAATAGGGTGCCAGTGTGGACCAAATTCCCGTTTATCGTGGCAGATGCTAAAATAAAGTCAATTGTAGACTCTTGATTTCCCCTTCTAAATGTTCTCCCTATCTCACCCGCTTTTATATCATTAATTATTCCACTTATGTAATAATCTATTTAAAGCTTCGCCGTATTCATTATGCATAAAGTGTTGGAGAGGGTTACCATGGGGGTGTTCTAGTCCACACACCATAGTCCCACTAAATTTACAAAGGTGGATTTTGAAGTCCCCCACCCATATAAGATTAACAAGGCCCCTGTTTATATTTGCAATGAATTTTTCTAACTCATTTGCTAGCGCTTCCACCACTACCTTCATACTCATCCGAAATTCGTTATTATAATAGTTCATAATCAACCAGGTTTCTTCTTTCCTGTAATCAAGTTGAAGAAGTTGGAAATGGCTATTTAGAGAGCCAACTTGCCTAACTTGAAAGGGTATGATGTTATAAATTAGGGTCATTAATCCCAGTAAACAACAAGGGGGACAATGAGGGCTTGATAAAGGTCCACCGTACTTGCCCTGGGTAGAACTAGAAGACAAAAGAGGTACGGTGTTCCTGGGTGGCAAGTTGGCCACCTGGTGAGTACTCAGAGTGGTGGGGAGGTGGGGAATACCTCCTTTCGGAACTAGGACCCTCACACACCCAGCAAGCTAGGTGTCATGCTTCATCATATGGGTCTGCTCCTCTCGAGCCGGCGCTGCAATGCTCGACGGGCACCCATAAAGGGGCTCTTTATCGGAGATCTTTTGTTCCTTGTCGTATAGGTGCCGTGGGTGTGAGGGGCCTGGTAAGATGTAGATGTGGTGTGTGGGTTAAAACAGGTAAGGGAATCCTCTATAATTATTTTTATTCTGGAGAGGTCACAACCTGATTAAAAAGTAAAAAGAAGAAGGAGGGCGACTATTTTGTTTTAATCTGACAAAAATTACGCTCTACCCCTTAGTGGTCAACATGTTTCTCGCCTATAAAATGTCTCTAATAGATCAGTTGGCGATTCCTCAGGACCTAGTGACTAAATGAAAACTATCTACAGTGTGTGGTGTGGTTCTACATACCACTTCTTCTCTCGGTAGGACGTTGCCCCGGAGAAAAGCAGCCAACCTCTTAAGGATTCAAGTGCTGCTTCATCAGACCGCAGCGGAGTATATGGACACTCAACGTAGTGTCGCTGCTCCCGCTCAGAGCTGTCCGGCTCACCTACCCGCTCCGCTGCATCACACCACACCACACCACACTAGTTCCGAAAGGAGGTATTCCCCACCTCCCCACCACTCTGAGTACTCACCAGGTGGCCAACTTGCCACCCAGGAACACCGTACCTCTTTTGTCTTCTGGTTATTAATCCCCCCTTCGCCCTACCAAACAATGATGGAATTGCGTGGGTGTGAAAAGTATGAAACCCAGGAAAGAAGACTGGTTCTTTAGCCCACGTCTCCTGGAAGGATATAATCTCCAGTGATTGCCAGAGGTTTTGCCACTCGAGGTTTCCTATCTTGGAGGCTAATCCTGCCACATTCCAGGATGCCAAGGTAGTTCTAATTTCCTCTACGACAGTTGGGGGGGTATAATACTGAGGGGAATCTCCTGGATACTGGGCACAGGGGTTGTTATTATAGAGGCCCTCTCTACGGATAGTGGGGTTGGTAAGATCTTCTGTGAGCTAGGCACTGGGGAAACTAATATAATTTCACAGCTTATTAATGGGGGGTGGTGATGTTAGTCAGTCACAGGATTCCAAATCTGAGATAGCTGTGAATCTGTTTTGCAACCTTATCCCTAAGGGAATGTTGATATCCTCATTAGAACTCAAGAAGGGGTATTCCGGCCTTCTTCTGACCCTATGAGCCATGTGTGACGTTGTAACCTGCTTGTAAAAATGCTCAAATGGTAGAGGTACGATCTGCGAGGTCCTAGGGGAAAATCTGTACAGATTATCTAAGAGAAAATATCCTGTAGAGGCATTATTAAAGTTTATCACCACACAATCACCAGTTATAGATTTACTTGAACTGCCCACCCATCCAACTCTCCCGGCCATGATTATTTTATTAGCTAGTTGGTGACTCCCCATTCGTGATTCCTTGAGATTGTTTGTTAGCCAATGAAGACATTTGTCCATTAACTGAATCGTAGTTTCAATCTGATTTTCCCAGAGAGGGGGAACATTCACCAAGACCAGTACCAGGGGGGAGGCTGTTGGTGGAAGATGAAGAACTTGTTGGTGTTGGTTTTCTACCTCTTCGGGATAATTCTCTCGTGTTCCTGCTGACTTTTCCTCCTGGGCTGGTGGGGCTTGTTGGAATACATCCCTTATACTCCTCTCTTGAGGATTCCGAATCTCCCGTGACGAATTAGGGTTCGGAGTACTGATTGGAAGCTGACCGAAGACCCTGGTGGCAGTGACCGAGGGAATTAACATTGCTGATGGAGTAGATGGTCCCCGGGTCTCATCTCGTTTGATTGGGTTTCTCTTTGTGGGTGCGTCTGCAGGAGGGTCTCTTGGGGGCTGCACTCGGGATAGTAATACACGATTCTGCATCTCTAAGTCGACTAGTCTCTGTTCAATTTGGGTCAGTTTAATTAAGATAGGGTCCATTAAAACGGTTATCCTTTTGCACACTTCTGACCATACTGCGCCATCCAGAACTGATTGTAACGGTAAACTATTGGCAGATACTTGTGAGACTGGTATTTCAGGATTTGATTTGGCCCTCCTGGTTTGTGGGCCTTTCAGTTTGGGAACACTGGTTATTTTGGTTTGGATTGGCTTCAAAGCACCCCCGCTCTGCGTTGCTTGGCAGGTGGATTTCGCATGGAATCCTTTGGAGAGATATTGAGGGGTGAAGGATCCAGCCCCCTCCTTGCTATAGCCAAGGGAGTTATATTGGGAGGGGGGAGAACGCATTGACCCGGCGGGAGGTCTAATGATGCTATCAGCGAAGGTGACTGTGTGACAGGTAAAGTCTCAGTTACAATTCCTGTAAGCAACCCCACAGGGACAAGAAGCAGTTCCAATGATAGGCGCCTTTCGGTTAACTCTATTTCATGAGAAAGCACACTTGCCGCTCTAGTCAAAAACTAATCCAAGGTCACTCCCAGCCCTCCTCCCGTTTTTTCCGCCAGACCCTTTCTTTTCACCTTGGTTGCAGTATTGAAAAAAAAAAAAAACAGCTAAATATGAGATTACCTTGTCCTGGATGCAGTTGTTAGAGGGGGGGCCCAGGCCAGCCTCTTCCGGGCTCCGAAAGGGCTCCGACGGGCCCGCCCTTGGCCCGGGCGCTTCCACACAGGCGTCCCGTGCCACGGGACTCCAGGCGCGCTTTTATGCGTGTTGACAGCATTGACAGGGTTGAGGCTGCTGGGACTCCGAGTCCCTCCCAATGTGCGGTGCTCCCAGTGGGAGAAAACAGTCAAGGAGCAGTAGAGAAGCGGCTACAGCGCCGTGGGACTCCAGGCGCGCTTTTATGCGTGTTGACAGCGTTGGCAGGGATGAGGCTGCTGGGACTCCGAGTCTCTCCTGATGCGCGGTGCTCCCAGCGGGAGAAAACAGTCAAGGAGCAGTAGAGAAGTGTCTACAGCGCCGCGGGACTCCAGGCACGCTTTTATGCGCATTGACAGCGTTGGCAGGGTTGAGGCTGCTGGGACTCCGAGTCCCTCCCGATGCGCGGTTCTCCCAGCGGGAGAAAACAGTCAAGGAGCGGTAGAGAAGTGGCTACAGCGCCGCGGGACTCCAGGTGCGCTTTTATGCACGTTGGCAGGGTTGAGGCTGCTGGGACTTCGAGTCCCTCCCGATGCGCGGCGCTCCCAGTGGGAGAAAACAGTCAAGGAGCAGTAGAGAAGCATCCCTTATGGTGTTAATATGTGAACCGTGGTTACGATGTAGAATATCTTCCATGTCAGATATAATAGCGATGCCTTTTTAATTTTGTGCCCCTTTTCGTTTAGTTACCACATACCATGCATCATGGGAAGATATTTCCACAATGTTGGGTCATTTTGATGACCAGAGACTTAAAAGTGATTGTGTACCGGTGACTTTGATCAAGTTAGAACACACTACATATAATTACTCAACTAACACACAGGCAATTTTAATCTATGTGTTCGATGAAATCGTTGTAATTGGAAGACTTGTGATTTATTTGGAATTAGCGATGATAGCAATGGACAATGATTTCTTGCGTCACTGGAATGAAGATAGAAACACTTTCAATGTGAGGTTGTTTTTAAACTCACAGTTCAATCATTCTTTCTTTTCTCCAATTTTACAAATCCAGTAACATCTACTTTTTTCACTTGTGGTGCATCTCCTATTATCTGCTCAGACTGCGGTGACTCTACGTGAGTTAATTAAGTGAGGATATATCCATGTGGTGTGGGTATGACTTTTTAAAATTAGAATTTTGAGTATAAATGAAGGTACAAATGATTGTCAAACATGATTTTTGCAGCCTTGAAAAAGTCCAGGAGGACGAAACACGTGTCGGCTGCTGCATGTATAACCATTCAAAAGTGTTCCTGCAATAAACAAGACATCTATACCGTCATTGATTGGGACTCAAATTGACCACAAGAAATTTTGTGTGCATATAGAAACAATCTTTGAATTAAAGTAACTGCAACATGTGTGCTTCTGGGCCTTTTTTGGATTTATTGTATTGTACTCCACTGCTGTGCGGCACAGTTGATTTACACCTAAGGTGGCTGGTTGGTTGGCGCCATTAGAGCACCACAAAATTGAACTTTCCTCATACTGTGTCTTCATCGCTGACTAATGAATACTGGGGATAGATGTGCAGACATCAGAGCATAATCACCGTATATCTAGTTGTGTTGCATGATGTGACCTGGTCGCAGGAAGGGGCAGAGTCATACTATAGGGAGTGTGCAATCAAATTGGGCTTTGTCATGGTGTTGGGGGTCACCTTTCAAGTTCAGTTGCCAGTGGAGTCTTCCAGCATGAAAGGAGTTTCAGTCTGTTGCAGGGCTGTGTTGGTGGTGCCTCGCCAGCCCTCCAGAGGTGGCATCCAGGTCAGGAGCTCCAGGTCAGGCTGGTATGGAATTTCTGTAAACCATGGACCCTATCCACAGGGCCCCCTCCAGTGATCGCGCCTCACATCAGTCGTATTCGTGGAGGTGGGAGTCGCTCACTTGCGGCATCCGCTACCCAGAAGGAGGAGGAAAGCAGCTTACCCCTCAGGGTCAGCAGCTGCCTCAGCAAAGATCTGTGCTGGGGGAGAAGTGGGTGGGGTGTCTTTAGGCACACCCAAAATGGTGCCACCAGCTCCACAGGTCTCGGTACATGAAGTGGGCCTCCACTGGTGCAGCTGCCTATATCTCTAGCACTGTCTCTCAAGGGGGCACAAGTTAAGTCGGGAGATTGTGGGACCGTCCCAAGGCCACCCGAGGGTCTGCCACTCCAAGCAGGGAAAGTGGAGGGGACCTAACGTTATACAGCTCAGTGGGCGGGGGCTCCCACGTCCAGCGGTCATCTTGAGGTGCTGCGGCCTCTAGCACATTTGCCAGTCTTCAGAAGAGGAGCCCTGAGAGGCAGCCAACAGTCTCCCCAGGTGCATATGACACACCATGCTCGGTCAGTTCAGGAGATAGGTACCTCCAGCAGCAGGATGGGTTGTCTGGATGAAGGACCGAGCCTTGAAGCTCTTCAGAGAGCGTCTGCCATGTTGGTCCGTCCAGCCCCCTTATCTCTTTTCTGTTCCTGCCTATAAAGACCAGGATTTACTTTACATTAACTTGACCACAGTCATCACAGAGGTAGTTTAGATCAGTTCACTAGTTTAGATCAGTTCACGCCGAGGGGCAGCTAAAACACTTTTATCACACTATTGCAAGCTAGATTGTGATTATTCAGCATTCCTAATTATTTTATCCAGAGTTTCACAATTAGGTCTCCATTTTTTTTTTTTTAATTGTGCTCTTTCCAATGCTTAAATCTGCATTAAATAATCTAGAGCCATTGTGTTTTGGTTTGAGAGGGTGATTTGTGGCAGGAGCAATCATGCATAATTTGCCCAGATGGTTCTAGATATGCAATCAGACATTAGTAACAACTGCAAACATGAAAATGTGTTTCACAAGATTTCTCGCATCATCAGGGCCATCAAATGTATTTGCAATTCACTTCCATTACTTCAAATAGTATAACTTCATAAGGATGGTCTTGTGTTTCTTAGGCTTCTTTCTTTCTTATAGGATCCTGAACTCTGAAGGGCATTATGCCAGTTTAACACTTTGAAACAAAGATGAAATAATTATCTTTTCAAGTAACAGCTTTGTCCTTTGAACAACCCTAACTATCAGCTATCCTGCCCCCACAATCCCAGCCACAACTACACACTGACAAAACTAATAGACACACTGATCTGATTTAAAGTGAACCCAACACACATACAGTACAGGAGCAAGCATAACCAATTCATACATTATGCAGGTGTAGGAGGAGTTCTGGGGTAGAAGTCATTTTGTTAAGCCACATTAGCCCTACATTGGGTTCTGGAGGTACTTTATCTCTATTCTCGAGTTTTACATATTTCACTGGATTACTCTCACATTATGTCACGACCCACTAGCCCTTCTGTGACTCTCTAAACACTGTCAGGCCAGGCGGGCAGCTCTAGAGTCGATTCATGCAAGCAAACCAGTCCCGAGGTTAACGGGACTGTCGGGACTACAAGTCCCATGCACCGACGTAAGACAGGGGAGGGGACACAATCACGTCAGCGTGAGACCAAGTCCGCCCGTAAAAGCATGGCGACCGCAGAGGACGCGGCCGCTGATTAAGGATTCCTGTGGATTGTGGACACTGTGCCGGTTGGTAAGGGTGCTCATGGTCACCGCATTCCGTTGTTTTCTCTTTTAATATTTGCTTGTGACGCGGCCTGTGGGTTACGCGGCCTGTGTCAGAAGCGGTCTCAGATAAACTCGCCTCTGCGCGACTCCCGGCGAGACTCCCATTGGTGAGGCCTGTTTTTGGGTGCCTCTTGCAGTGAGAGTCTCTGACCAGACTTTGCCTCCCTTTTGGACTCCGCAGGCAGGTCCTCTCTGCTCGTGCCGAGTCTGGGAGGGGAAGTCAGGTGGTGATTCAGCACTGTCTCTCTCTTCGTCCCCCTTGGGCAAAACATAGGTCCGGGTGCCTCTCGCGCCCCAATCAAAAACCATCGGGTTCATCCTCTACAATGTTTCCTTCCCATTGGCGAGAACCAGGAGTGTCTCAAGCGGGAGGGAGATATATATGAGCCTAAACAATTCATACCATTTTGATCTATCCAGAGAACCGGATCAGAGACTACATAAATATGTATCTATATATTTGAAGAACGTATTTGAAAAGCCAATGGTTATTTGTCTCATGTGATGTCTCAACTCTTCGAATTCTGGGCACTGGAATTAAGTGTTCTTTGAATTGATTGTTGATATTGGTACGGAGGAAATGGATTCTATAGTGCTATGATGGATAATATGCACTGGCCTTTCATACTCCTGTTCAGCTGCGCTGTTTTGTTTTGTTATCTTACTACACAGGGGGTAGAAGTGGTTCCAGCATTCCTTGGTTTATTCTCCCCTATGAATCTTTGCTGCATAACATAAAGGGTAGGTGAAGTGTATAAGTATAATACCCCTATGATATATTTTTATGCCTAAGGGGTAGAGATAGTGTTCCTTATCTATGTTGGTTTGTTGTTTCTATGTTACAGCCTCAAACGCTCATGTCTAGATGATTATAATTTGTCCAGGAACCAGAAGGTGTCTGGTTACAGCCTCTCTTCTATTTATTTACAGGTATTTATTGAGATTCTATATAATACCTTCAGTAGGTAGTTACACACTTCAGAGAGTAATTCTCTTCTTTGTAACCTACAGGTCTCCCTCCCTGCTGTTCCCTTCCCTTCCTTCCCTCGCCTAACCCCTTCAACAGTCTGTCCTATCATAGCATTCAGACTTAAGAGTTGTCAGGAGGTGGACCATTTTGAGCATTGATCCGATCCCGAGGATAACCAACCCTGACACATTACCTCACTTTTGGTGCCTCTACTGACATCCACAACAGGGCACTTTGACTCTAAGAAATCACAAGAATGAGTTATATGAACTTCCCTACGTGTAACCGTATTTTGTGTTTAATCTAAGTACCTGAAACACAATTCTTCTTAGAACACTCCTACAGAAGCCTCATAAATGTTGTTTTTCACCACTAGAAACTGCAGTAGGCCCGGGGATTTGTTAGCGTCCCCACTGTATCTACTGGTGTCAGAGGTATCTTTCTTTTTTGATGTGTAGGATGGAACATACAGTAAAAATGGAGTGGATCAATTTGAGATTATTTCCTAAGGCTTATTTGCCTCATAGCATGTATTCTCTTGTTTATCTGACTGAAAGCCGAAATATCCTCTACACCCACTTCCAGCAGGCGACTCTGTACCTCAGTCGATACACATTTATAGATATTGCCAACCAGTCCTCTGATGCAGACTGCACAGGTGTCCACATCTAATACACCAATAGCCTTGGACTGTACCCACAGCGTTACTGCACTATCTAATTCAACACAGAACTTTGGCTCTTCCGGACAGTTTCTGCAACATTTATATGTTTACATGCATCTCAAATTAAGGAGGCATGCTACTCAAGTGTAGTGTATTCATGTTTTTAAATCAGTCTGGAAATGATCTCTATACAATAATTTATTCAAAAAGAAGTACAAAACAGGATGTCTGTACTTCGGGACACCAAAAGTATCCAGAAATGCCCGCTTCAAGCTGATAAATTACTATGTCCTGCATAGGGCCTACCTGACCCCCGAACGCATAAGCAGATGTTTACAGATAGAAGAGGCAGCTTGTCCACGCTGTGGGGAAGTACGAGCACATACTGTGTACATTTTCTGGGATGGCCCCCCTTGCGCGAGTTTTGGGAAGGGGTATTACAAACAACAGACGAGGTTGTTGATAAGGAGCTCCCCTTCTCTCCCACCCACTGCCTGCTGGGATGGTTCCCCTACACAGCGAAAACAAAAGTCACTAGTATGTTCCAAGACCTGGCATTTGTACTTGCGATTCGCAAAATAACCAGAAACTGGAAAGCAAGGGGAGGCCCCAGACTAAGCATCTGGAAGAAGTAACTCCTGAAGTGTGGGCGGGTTGTGAGGGGCGAATACTGATGTGGGAAGCTAAGAGGGTGGTGCGAAAGATTGAGGTAGCCAGATCCTGGGAAACCCTTGTACACGACCTGACGCACCCAGAACCAGAGAACCCAGATGGAGAGAGGGAAGATTTGTAAGGAGAGCCCCCGAAGCAGATATGCAAACAATAACCGGCATGTCCAAATAACTCCTACCTAGACGAGACCCTGAAAACGAATTAATTGAGTTTACATTGCATTACCCTACATATGCACTCTGACTGATCACTGCAAGTGCTGGTCCAATGCCCCACACATGATCCACTTTCTGAGTGACTCGCGGGGAAGGAGAGAGGGAGGGAGGTAGTTATTGTTACAGTTTTCAATTACATTCGACTTTTCAAGCGGATCCGAAATGTAATAAACAAATTAACAACCAGGAGAAGGTTCAGGTCAACAATGGAACCGGAACTGCAGAAATGTAACGATCTTATGTAATAGAAAAACCAATAAAATGTGTTTAAAAAAAGAAAACAGGATGTCTGTACTTCAACAACTTCACCTTGAAATCTTGACATATAAAATTACAGGAAACCATCCAAAATATCAGAAGAAAATTGTGACTGTGCTGCATTGCTTAAAGAGTGCTTATATCTACACATTTCTGGTCAATTTTCTGTTCGAGCCAATCCACCCAGTAGAATTGCTCAACCTCTCTAGGGGGATATTCACAAGAACGTGCGCTAAACATCTCCAAAAAATGTGAATGCAACTTTACACATCGCAGTCTATCGCGGGAAAATAACCCCGTGTTAACCTGGTATTCACAACACGGCGGTACCATGCGATAGGTTGCGGAAAACGCGTCCAATGTCTGCGATACAACCACCGCGACGGAGACAAAAACACAAACCCCAACACCAAAAAACATGCAATGAGCCCATTCGCGAGGAGGAAAGCAGCGATAAGCAGCGCCAGGCCCGCGATACATATACGGCATGCGGGAATAAGCACAAAAAAAGCCGGAAAAAGAAAGACAAACCAAACAGAAAACAGCGAAGCACAATGGAGGCAGTCGAAGCTAGTACAGAACCCCACAAGCACCATTGGCAACAAAACATCCTACATGGCAGGCCATTGTGGACAAGGTGAATGCAGCCGGAGAGTAGAGGACACTGGAGACAGTGAATACCCGTGTTCACTGTACTATATTGGTAGTACAATACATAAAGCCAAAAAGAGAATTTTAGTGCATTTACGGGCTATCACCAATGAAGATAGACAGTATTCTGTGGCAAGACATTTCAAAGAGAGACATAACAAAGACACTAGTCTGTTGAAGTTTTGTGAATCGGACAGAATTCAGGTACTAGAGAGAGGAGGTAACAGGGTTCAGATGTTGCGTAGACTAGAATCTAAATTAATCATTAAATACGAAACTATGTTTCCCAATGGTTTGAACAGGGATGAAGAATTGTCTGTACATTTGAGGTAAACAATTTTGTAAGATGAGGATGTTTTTCATAAATTGGAGAAGAATTTTTTACATGAATTTCTGAAAAAATAAGTTTACTAATTCTATGAATAAGATGCAAGATGATCTAATATTGTTTTTATATTTTTGTAGGTTACACAGGGCATGGAGAAAGCAAAAGAGCTTATATCTTGGGGAAGCAACCGAATAGTCTATGGATGAGTGGCAGTGTGTGAGTGTCTGTATAGGTGTATGAGTGCAAATGATAGTGCTGTATTGATGAGTGACTGCATGTATGAGTGACTGTATGGGTGAATGAGTGGATGTGTGTGTAGACCTAGGAATCAGTGAGTGGGTATGAAGTAACTGGTATTGGTGTGTCTATGGTTTCGAAAACGGTAGTCTGTATTTTAGAGTGGGTGTATCAAAGGTTATATTAGGGTGTGAGGAGGTGCATCAGATTATCATGTGGATGATGTCATCAGTGATGTCATCAGTGATGTCATCAGTGATGTCACTGACCATGTCATGGATGATGTAATATGTGATGTCATCAGCAGTGCATTGCGGGGGCGTGAGTTATAGTTAGCTCAACTAACTATAACGGCCGAATTTCTCTGGTTTTGTATGAGTGAAATGTCCAACTAACTATAACGTCCCTGAAACCTGTGGTTTTTTGTGAATTTCTAAGTTTTTTTAAATGCTAATTTCTAACTATAACGTCCCTGAAACCTATGTTTTTTTCAGTGAATTTCAAAGGTTTTTTAAATGCTAATTTCTAACTATGCCTACAGAGGTAGGACATGTGCAGAAAGAGGAAGAAAGGCACAGAAAGAAGCAAGAGAAATGCAGAAAGAGGCACCAGAAGTCCAGAAAGACGAAGAAAAGTGCAGAAAGAAGCAAGAGATGTGCAGAAAGAACCAACAGAGGTGCAGAAAGAGGCCTTGTTGCAAAGTCATCCTGTACCCCCAACTTTTTGCTGACTGGTACTGGTGGTAACTGACTCTGACTAACCAGGCCCGGAGCCAGTGCTATGCTGAAAGACACTTAGAATACAGTAAAAACACCTACATACACTAGGGTACACTATTGGTTGGGGTACCCCTGTGATTGGCATGACCTCCCCTGTAAGGCCCTAGTACATAATAGGGTAGGGGGATTAAAACTACCTCTAAGTCAGAAAGAGGCAAGAGAAGTGCAGAAAGAAGCAACAGAGGTGCCGAAAGAGGCAAGAGAGGTGCCGAAAGAGGCAAGAGAGGTGCAGAAAGAAGCAAGTGAAGTGCAGCAAAAGGCAAGAGAGGTACACAAAGAGGCAAGAGAGGTACAGAAAGAGGAAGGAGGGGTGCAGAAAGAAGGAAGAGAAGTGCAGAAAGAGGCAAGAGAATTGCTGAAAGAAGAACAGAGGTGTAGAAAGAAGCAAGAGAAGTGCAGAAAGAGGCAAGTGAGGTGCAGAAAGAAGCAATCAATCAATTAATCAATCACAGAACTTGTAGAGCGCACTACTTACCCGCGAGGGTCTCAAGGCGCTGGGGAGAAAAAAAGGGGGGGGGTGCTGCTACTGGTCGAACAACCAGGTCTTGAGTAGCCTCCTGAAGGTCAGCAGGTCTTGGGTCTGTCGTAGGCTTAGTGGAAGGGTGTTCCAGGTCTTGGCGGCGAGGTGGGAGAAGGATCTGCCGCCGGTGGTAGTTCTTCGAATGCGAGGGACGGTGGCGAGGGAGAGGTCGGCGGAGCGGAGCTGGCGGTTGGGGACGTAGAAGAGGAGTCGTCTGTTGAGGTAGGCTGGGCCAGTCTTGTGGAGTGCCTTGTGTGCGTGGATGAGGAGTTTGAAGGAGATTCTCCTGTCGACGGGGAGCCAGTGCAGGTTCCTCAGGTGGGGGTGATGTGGCTGTGGCGTGGTACATCGAGGATCAGGCATGCGGAGGCGTTTGTATGCGTTGCAGTCGCTTGATGAGCTTGGCCGGGGCTCCCGCGTAGAGGGCGTTCCCATAGTCAAGTCTGCTACTGACGAGGGCCTGGGTGACTGTTCTTCTTGTATCTGTTGGGATCCACCTGTAGATCTTGCGAAGCATGCGGAGGGTGTTGAAGCAGGAGGAGGAGACTGCGTTGACTTGCTTGGCCATGGAGAGCATTGAGTCGAGGATGACTCCCAGGTTGCGTGCGTGGTCGGTGGGTGTCGGGGCTGCTCCCAGCGTCGTTGGCCACCAGGAGTCGTCCCAGGCTGAGGGGTTGGAGCCGAGGATGAGGACCTCTGTTTTGTCCGTGTTCAGTTTTAGTCGGCTGATCTTCATCCAATCGGCGACGGCCTTCATTCCTTCATGGAGTTTGGATTTGGCGGCGAGGGGGTCCTTGGTGAGGGAGAGGATCAGTTGAGTGTTGTCGGCGTAGGAGATTATGTTGAGGTCGTGCTGTCTGGCGATGCGTGCGAGCGGGGCCATGTAGATGTTGAACAGTGTTGGGCTGAGGGATGATCCCTGGGGTACACCGCAGATGATCTCGGAGGCTTCGGATCGGAATGGTGGGAGGCGGACTCTCTGGGTTCTGCCGGCGAGGAAGGAGGTGGCCCATTCCAGGGCCTTGTCTCGGATCCCTGCGTCGTGGAGGCGTGCGCGTAGAGTGCGGTGGCAGACAGTGTCGAAGGCGGCGGAGAGGTCCAGCAGGATGAGGGCTGCGGTCTCACCGTTGTCCAGCAGGATCCTGATGTCGTCGGTGGCGGCGATGAGGGCAGTCTCAGTGCTGTGGTTGCTGCGGAACCCCGATTGGGATGGGTCCAGGATGCTGTTTTCTTTGAGGTATCGGGTTAGCTGTTTGTTGACGATCTTCTCGATGACCTTGGCTGGGAACGGAAGCAGGGAGATGGGCCGGAAGTTCTTGAGGTCTCTCGGGTCCGCCTTGGGTTTTTTGAGTAGGGCGTTGATCTCTGCGTGTTTCCAGCTCTCTGGGAAGGTCGCGGTCTCGAAGGAGAGATTGATGACGTTGCACAGGTGGGGTGCGATGGAGCTGCTGGCTTTGTTGAAGATGTGGTGCGGGAAAGGGTCTGACGGGGAGCCGGAGTGTATTGTGCTCATGGTCTTGATGGTGTCATCGATGTTCACGCTGGCCCAGGCTGGCAGGGGGTCGTGGTCGATGGTGTGCGGCGGGTCTGGTGCATCGATCTTAGTTGGGGCTGTCTGGGTGTTGAAGCTGTCGTGGATGTCGGCGATCTTGCGGTGGAAGAAGGTGGCGAGGGAATCGCACAGGGCTTGCGACGGCGGGATGTCGTTGGTGTTGGAGCTGGGGTTGGAGAGTTCCTTCACGATGTTGAAGAGCTCCTTGCTGTTGTGTGCGTTGTTGTCGAGGCGGTCTTTGAAGGAGATTCTCTTGGCGGACTTGATGAGGTGGTGGTGGTTACGGATGGCGTCTTTGTGGGCTGCGTGGCTGTCCGGTGTCTTATCACTGTGCCATTTCTTCTCTAGTTTCCGGCAGGTACGCTTGGAAGCTAGGAGTTCCGAGGTGAGCCAGCTGGCTCTTTTGGTGGTGTCACTGTAGGTGAGTTTTTTCAGCGGGGCGAGGGTGTTGGCACAGTCGTCCATCCATCGTCTGAGGTTGCAGGCAGCGTCGTCGGTGTTGGATGGGTCGGAGGGAGGGCTGAGAGCGAGGTTTGCCCGTAGTCGGTCTTCGGTGACTTTGCTCCAGCAGCGGCGTGGGATCTGTTGGGTGCGGTGGTGTGTGGTGGGTTTCTGGAAGGTGAAATGGATGCAGCGGTGGTCGGTCCAGAGGAGTTCCGTGGTGTGGCTGAAGGAGACGTGGGAGCTTGAGGAGAAGATGGGGTCAAGCGTGTGGCCGGCGGAATGGGTCGGTGTTGTGACGAGCTGGCTCAAACCAAGGTTGGCGAGGTTGTCGATCAGGGTGGTGGAGTTGCTGTTGTTGTTGTTCTCCAGGTGAAAGTTCAGGTCTCCGAGGAGGATGTAGTCGGTAGAGGTCAGGGCGTGCGTGCTGATGAAGTCGGCGATGGAGTCGCTGAACTGGGGTCGGGGCCCAGGGGGTCTGTAGACAAGGGTGCCTCTAAGGGTGGTGTTGGGGTCCGTGTGGATCTGGAAGTGCATGTGTTCGGCGGTGCTGAGAGTGTCGTCGGTGCTGGTCGAGACCCTGATGGTGTTCTTGTGGACGATGGCGATTCCTCCTCCTACTGCATTGATGCGGTCTCTACGGGTGATCTTATAGCCGTCTGGGATGGCTATGGCGATGTCGGGGGCGGAGGAGTCGTTCATCCAGGTCTCTGTCAGGAAGACGACGTCTGGTGATGATGTGTCGAGCAGGTCCCAGAGCTCGACGGCGTGTTTGCGTGCGGAGCGGGTGTTCAGTAGGATGCATCGGAGGTGGTTGAGGTCCTTCTTGGCGGGCGCTTCAGTGGCTCTGAGGCTGGTGTAGCTGCAGTTCCGGCAGGTGAAGGGACCATGGGTGCGTTTCGGGGCGGCCTTGAAGCAGTTGTGCGTCCGTCCGGGGTTGAGAGCGTGGAGTGTGGTGGCATCGTATCGGCGTCGGTCCTCAAGGCTGGAGCGGGGGGCGCATGGCCCAGGGGTTCTGGCGATGGGCGCAGTCCAGGCGCGGACGGGCGCAGACGGGCTTGCCTTAGGTGCGCCTTCGGCGCGACAGCGGCGCGGCCGCACAGCGGCCGCCATATATGGGGAGGTGGGAGGGAGGAGCAGCTGGGAGGCGGGAGGCAGGGGCAGCGAATGGG
This sequence comes from Calotriton arnoldi, assembly GCA_963921515.1. Lineage (NCBI taxonomy): Eukaryota > Metazoa > Chordata > Amphibia > Caudata > Salamandridae > Calotriton > Calotriton arnoldi. Next base: position 37,264 of record CAWUFW010020459.1, on the reverse strand, counting down.
CAGTCAGGGGAGCGGGGCTGCAGGGGACGCAGCGGCGGGAGTGGAGAGAGGCAACGAGGGGTACAGAAAGCAAAATAGGCACAGGGAAATGGGGGCAACGAGGGGAAACAGAAGGAAAAATGGACACAGTCAAATGGGGGCAGCGAGGGGAACAGAAGGAAAAATGGACACAGTCAAATGGGGGCAGCGAGGGGAACAGAAGGAAAAATGGACACAGTCAAGTGGGGGCAGCGAGGGGAACAGAAGGAAAAATGGACACAGTCAAGTGGGGGCAGCGAGGGGAACAGAAGGAAAAATGGACACAGTCAAATGGGGGCAGCGAGGGGAACAGAAGGAAAAATGGACACAGTCAAATGGGGGCAGCGAGGGGAACAGAAGGAAAAATGGACACAGTCAAGTGGGGGCAGCGAGGGGAACAGAAGGAAAAATGGACACAGTCAAGTGGGGGCAGCGAGGGGAACAGAAGGAAAAATGGACACAGTCAAATGGGGGCAGCGAGGGGAACAGAAGGAAAAATGGACACAGTCAAGTGGGGGCAGCGAGGGGAACAGAATGAAAAATGGACACAGTCAAATGGGGGCAGCGAGGGGAACAGAAGGAAAAATGGACACAGTCAAATGGGGGCAGCGAGAGGAACAGAAGGAAAAATGGGCGCCGAGGCCACAAGCAGAGGGGCGAGCTTACCAGCAGCAGCAGCGGGCAGGACACCACAGGCGGAGCTGTGTGGCGGGGGAGCGACCTACCTGGCAGTGGAGAAAGAACCAACAGAGGTGCAAAAAGAGGCAAGATGGGTGCAGAAAAAGGTAGGAGAGGTGCACAGAGGCAAGAGAGGTACAGAAAGAGGCCGGAGGGGTGCAGAAAGTAGGAAGAGAAGTGCAGAAAGAGGCAACAGAGGTGCTGAAAGAGGCGCAAAGGGTGCAGAAAGAGCAAGAGAAGTGCAGGAAGAACAAACAGAGGTACAGAAAGAGGCAAGAGAGGTGCAGAAACAGGCAGGAAAGGTGCAGAAAGAGGGAACAGGGGTGCAGAAAGAGGCAAGAGAGGTACAGAAAGAGGAATGCAGAAATAGGCAAGAGGGGTGCAGAAAGAAGCAAGTGAGGTGCAGAAAGAAGCAAGTGAGGTGCAGAAAGAGGCAAGAGAGGTGCAGAAACAAGCAAGAGAAGTGCAGAAAGAGGCAAGAGAATTGCTGAAAGAAGCAACAGAGGTGTGGAAAGAAGCAAGAGAAGTGCAGAAAGAGGCAAGTGAGGTGCAAAAATAGGCAAGATGGGTGCAGAAAAAGGTAGGAGAGGTGCACAAAGAGGCAAGAGAGGTACAGAAAGAGGCAGGAGGGGTGCAGAAAGAAGGAAGAGAAGTGCAGAAAGAGGCAACAGAGGTGCTGAAAGAGGCGCGAGGGGTGCAGAAAGAGCAAGAGAAATGCAGAAAGAACCAACAGAGGTACAGAAAGAGGCAAGAGAGGTGCAGAAACAGGCAGGAAAGGTGAAGAAAGAGGGAACAGGGGTGCAGAAAGAGGCAAGAGAGGTACAGAAAGAGAAAAGAGGAATGCAGAAATAGGCAAGAGGGGTGCAGAAAGAAGCAAGTGAGGTGCAGAAAGACGCAAGAGAGGTGCAGAAACAAGCAAGAGAAGTGCAGAAAGAGGCAAGAGAATTGCTGAAAGAAGCAACAGAGGTGTGGAAAGAAGCAAGAGAAGTGCAGAAAGAGGCAAGTGAGGTGCAGAAAAAAGCAAGAGCAGTGCAGAATGAACCAACAGAGGTGCAAAAAGAGGCAAGAGGGGTACAGAAAGAGGTAGGAGAGATGCAGAAAGAGGCAAGAGAGGTACAGAAAGAGGCAGGAGGGGTGCAGAAAGAAGGAAGAGAAGTGCAAAAAGAGGCAAGAGAATTGCTGAAAGAAGCAACAGAGGTGTAGAAAGAAGCAAGAGAAGTGCAGAAAGAGGCAAGTGAGGTGCAGAAAGTCAAGAGCAGTGCAGAAAGAACCCACAGAGGTGCAAAAAGAGGCAAGATGGGTGCAGAAAAATATAGGAGAGGTGCACAATGAGGTAAGAGATGTACAGAAAGAGGCAGGAGGGGTGCAGAAAGAGGAAGAGAAGTGCAGAAAGAAGCAACAGAGGTGCTGAAAGAGGCACAAAGGGTGCAGAAAGAGCAAGAGAAGTACAGAAAGAACCAACAGAGGTTCAGAAAGAGGCAAGAGAGGTGCAGAAACAGGCAGGAAAGGGGCAGAAAGAGGGAACATGGGTGCAGAAAAAGGCAAGAGAAGTGCAGAAAGAGGCAAGAGAATTGCTGAAAGAAACAACAGAGGTGTGGAAAGAAGCAAGAAAAGTGCAGAAAGAGGCAAGTGAGATGCAGAAAGAGGCAAGTGAGATGCAGAAAGAGGCAAGGGAGGTGCAGATAGAGGGAAGATGGGTGCAGAAAGACAACAGGGGTGCAGAAAGAAGCAAGACAGGTGCAGAAAGAAGCATGGGAAGTGCAGAATGAAGCAACAGGGGTGCAGAAAGAGGCAAGACAAGTGCAGAAAGAAGCAACAGGGGTGCAGAAGGAGGCAAGAGAACTGCAGAAAGAGGCAAGAGAGTTGCAGAAACAGGCAAGAGAGGTGCAGAAAAAGGGAAAAAGGGAACAGGGGTGCAGAAAGAGGGAAGAAGGGTGCAGAAAGACGGAAGAAGGGTGCAGAAAGAGGCAAGAGGAGTGGAGAAAGAAGCAACAGTAGTGCAGAAAGAAGCGAGAGACGTGCAGAAAGAAGCAACAGAGGTGTAGAAAGAGGCAAGAGGGGTGCAGAAAGAGGCCACAGAAGTGCAGAAAGAAGCAACAGAAGTGCATGAGAGGCAAGAGGAGTGCAGAAAGGGGGAAGAGGGGTACAGAAAGAGGCAAGAGGGGTACAGAAAGAAGCAAGAAAAGTGCAGAAAGAAGCAACAGATGAAGAAAGGGGGAAGTGGGGTAGAGAAAGAGGCAAGAGGGATACAGAAATAAACAAGAGGTGTCAGAAAGAAACAAAAGAAGTGCAGAAAGAAGGAACAGAGGTACAGGAAGAGGCAAGAAGGGTACAGAAAGAAGGAACAGGGGTGTGAAAGAGGCACGAGGGGTGCAGGCAGAAGCAAGAGGGGTGCAGAAAGAAGCAAGAGAGGTGCAGAAAGAAACAAAAGAAGTGCCGAAAGAAGGAACAGAGGTGCAGAAAGAGGCAAGTGGAGTGCAGAAAGAGGGAAGAGGGGTGCAGAAAGAGGCACAAGGGGTGCAGAAAGAAGCAAGAAAGGTGCAGAAAGAAACAAAAGAAGTGCAGAAAGAAGCAACTGAGGTGCAGAAAGAGACAAGAGTGGAGCAGAAAGAGGGAAGAGGAGTGCAGAAAGAGGCACAAGGGTTGCAGAAAGAAGGGACAGAGGTGCAGAAAGAGGCAAGAGAAGTGCAGAAAGAAGAAACAGAGATGCAGAAAGGGGGAGGAGGGATGGAGAAAGAGGCAAGAGGGATGCAGAAAGAAGCAAGAGGTGCAGAAAGAAACAAAAGAAGTGCAGAAAGAAGCAACAGAGGTACAGAAAGAGGCAAGAGGAGTGCAGGAAGAGGGGTACAGAAAGAGGCAAGATGGGTGCAGAAAGAAGCAAGAGAAGTGCATAAAGAAGCAAAAGAGATGCAGACAGGGGGAAGTGGGGAGGAGAAAGAGGCAAGAGGGATACAGAAAGAAGCAAGAGAGTTGCAGAAAGGAAAAAAAGAAATGCAGAAAGATGGAACAGAGGTGCAGAAAGAGGCAAGAGGGGAGCAGAAAGAGGGAAGAGGGGTGCAGAAAGAGGTACAAGGGTTGCAGAAAGAAGGGACAGAGGTACAGAAAGAAGCAAGGGAAGTGCAGAAAGAAGCAACAGAGGTGCAGAAAGAGGGATGAGGGGTGGGAAAAGAGGCAAGAGAAGTTCAGAAAGAAGCAACAGAGATGCAAAAGTTGGAACAGGGGTGGAGAAAGTGGCGAGAGGAGTGCAGAAAGAAGCAAGAGAGGTGCAGAAAGAAACAAAAGAAGAGCAGAAAGAAGGAACGGGTGCAGAAAGAGGCAGGAGGGGTGCAGAAAGAGGGAAGAGGGGTGCAGAAAGAAACACGAGTAGTGCAGAAAGATGCAACAGAGGTGCAGAAAGAGGCAAGAGGGGTGCAAAAAGAGGCACGAGGGGTGCAGAAAGAGGCACGAGGGGTGCAGAAAGAACCAAGAGAGATGCAGAAAGAAGCAACAGAGGTGCAGAAAGAGGCAAGAGGAGTGCAGAAAGAGGGAAGAGGGCTGCAGAAAGAGGCACGAGGGGTGCAGAAAGAAGCAAGAGAGGTGCAGAAAGAAGCAAGAGAAGTGCATAAAGAAGCAACAGAGATGCAGAAAGGGGGACGTGGTGTGGAGAAAGAGGCAAGAGGGATACAGAAAGAAACAAGAGAGGTGTCAGAAAGAAACAAAAGAAGTGCAGAAAGAAGGAACAGAGGTACAGAAAGAGACAAGAAGGGTGCAGAAAGAAGGAAGAGGGGTGCAGAAAGAGGCACGAGGGGTGCAGAAAAAAGCAAGAAAGGTGCAGAAAGAAACAAACGAAGTGCAGAAAGAAGCAACTGAGGTGCAGAAAGAGACAAGAGTGGAGCAGAAAGAGGGAAGAGGAGTGCAGAAAGAGGCACAAGGGTTGCAGAAAGAAGGGACAGAGGTGCAGAAAGAGGCAAGAGAAGTGCAGAAAGAAGCAACAGAGATGCAGAAAGGGGGAGGAGGGATGGAGAAATAGGCAAGAGGGATGCAGAAAGAAGCAAGAGAGGTACAGAAAGAAACAAAAGAAGTGCAGAAAGAAGCAACAGAGGTACAGAAAGAGGCAAGAGGAGTGCAGAAAGAGGGAAGAGGGGTGCAGAAAGAGGCACGATGGGTGCAAAAAGAAGCAAGACAAGTGCAGAAAGAAGCAAGAGAAGTGCATAAAGAAGCAAAAGAGATGCAGAAAGAGGGAAGTGAGGAGGAGAAAGAGGCAAGAGGGATACAGAAAGAAGCAAGAGAATTGCAGAAAGAAACAAAAGAAATGCAGAAAGATGGAACAGAGGTGCAGAAAGAGGCAAGAGGGGAGCAGAAAGAGGGAAGAGGGGTACAGAAAGAGGTACAAGGGTTGCAGAAAGAAGGGACAGAGGTGCAGAAAGAAGCAAGGGAAGTGCAGAAAGAAGCACCAGAGGTACAGAAAGAGGGATGAGGGGTAGGAAAAGAGGCAAGAGAAGTTCAGAAAGAAGCAACAGATGCAAAAGGGGGAACAGGGGTAGAGAAAGTGGTGAGAGGAGTGCAGAAAGAAGCAAGAGAGGTGCAGAAAGAAACAAAAGAAGAGCAGAAAGAAGGAACAGGGGTGCAGAAAGAGGCAGGAGGGGTGCAGAAAGAGGGAAGAGGGGTGCAGAAAGAGGCAAGAGGGGTGAAGAAAGAGGCATGAGGGATGCAGAAAGAGGCATGAGGGGTGCAGAAAGAACCAACAGAGGTGCAGAAAGAGGCAAGAGGAGTGCAGAAAGAGGCAAGAGGGGTGCAGAAAGAGGCATGAGGGGTGCAGAAAGAGGCATGAGGGGTGCAGAAAGAAGCAACAGAGGTGCAGAAAGAGGCAAGAGGAGTGCAGAAAGAGGGAAGAGGGGTGCAGAAAGAGGCACGAGGGGTGTAGAAAGAAGCAAGAGAGGTGCAGAAAGAAGCAAGAGAAGTGCATAAAAAAGCAACAGAGATGGAGAAAGGGGGAAGTGGTGTGGAGAAAGAGGCAAGAGGGATACAGAAAGAAACAAGAGAGGTGTCAGAAAGAAACAAAAGAAGTGCAGAAAGAAGGAACAGAGGTACAGAAAGAGGCAAGAAGGGTGCAGAAAGAAGGAACAGGGGTGTGAAAGAGGCACGAGGGGTGCAGGCAGAAGCAAGAGGGGTACAGAAAGAAGCAAGAGAGGTGCAGAAATAAACAAAAGAAGTACAGAAAGAAGGAACAGAGGTGCAGAAAGAGGCAAGTGGAGTGCAGAAAGAGGGAAGAGGGGTGCAGAAAGAGGCACGAGGGGTGCAGAAAGAAGCAAGAAAGGTGCAGAAAGAAACAAAAGAAGTGCAGAAAGAAGCAACAGAGGGGCAGAAAGAGACAAGAGTGGAGCAGAAAGAGGGAAGAGGAGTGCAGAAAGAGGCAAGAGAGGTGCAGAAAGAAACAAAAGAAGTGCAGAAAGATAGAACAGAAGTGCAGAAAGAGGCAAGAGGAGTGCAGAAAGAGGGCAGAGGGGTACAGAAAGAGGCACAATAGGTGCAAAAAGAAGCAAGACAGGTGCAGAAAGAAGCAAGAGAAGTGCATAAAGAAGCAAAAGAGATGCAGAAAGGGGGAAGTGGGGAGGAGAAAGAGGCAAGAGGGATACAGAAAGAAGCAAGAAAGTTGCAGAAAGAAACAAAAGAAATGCAGAAAGATGGAACAGAGGTGCAGAAAGAGGCAAGAGGGGAGCAGAAAGAGGGAAGAGGGGTGCAGAAAGAGGTACAAGGGTTGCAGAAAGAAGGGACAGAGGTGTATAAAGAAGCAAGGTAAGTGCAGAAAGAAGCAACAGAGGTGCAGAAAGAGGGATGAGGAGGGGGAAAGAGGCAAGAGAAGTGCAGAAAGAAGCAACAGAGATGCAAAAAGGGTGAACAGGGGTGGAGAAAGTGGCGAGAGGAGTGCAGAAAGAAGCAAGAGAGGTGCAGAAAGAAACAAAAGAAGAGCAGAAAGAAGGAACAGGGGTGCAGAAAGAGGGAAGAGGGGTGCAGAAAGAGGGAAGAGGGGTGCAGAAAGAAGCACAAGTGTTACAGAAAGAAGCAAGAGAGGTGCAGAAAGAAGCAAGAGTAGTGCAGAAAGATGCAACAGAGGTGCAGAAAGAGGCAAGAGGGGTGCAAAAGGAGGAAAGAGGGTGCAGAAAGAGGCACAAGAGGTGCAGAAAGAAGCAAGAAAGGTGCAGAAAGAAGCAACAGAGGTGCAGAAAGGGAAGAGGGATGGAGAAGGAGGCAAGAGGGGTGCAGAAAGAAGCAAGAGAGGTACAGAAAGTAACAAAAGAAGTGCATAAAGAGGCAAGAGGAGTGCAGAAAGAGAAGAGGGGTGCAGAAAGAGGCACAAGGGGTGCAGAAAAGGCAAAAGAGGTACAGAAAGAGGCAAGCTAAGTGCAGAAAGAAGCAACAGAGATGCAGAAAGAGGGAAGAGGGGTGGAGAAAGAGGCAAGAAAAGTGCAGAAAGAGGGGGGCATGGCCAAGATGGCATCTGGATAGGACGCAGCTTTGTGGCTCTCCGCTCCCGCCGGGCCTTTTACTGGTTCGTCAGTGGCAGGAGGGGCACCGGAGCCCACAGAAACCCTCCCGAAAGTGGCACCGCACTTCTGAGGGGCCGGTGAGGCCGTGTCGAGGCTCCAACAGCGGTTTCGGCGCCGCACGGGGCGGCACTAAAGTTGCGGCTGAGCGCTCAGAAACAGTGCCGGAGAGCCCGGAGAAGTGGGCGAGATCCAGCAGCTCCTAGCGGTCCCCGCAGGGTCTAGGGGACCGCCGCAGCACAAGGATTAGAGAGATCCCGTCCGGCGAGGTGAGGAGCAGGCCCGCGTACTATCGGGCAGCGGTGGGCTCGAGTCGCGAGTACCATGCGAAGCCCCGGCCTCAGGAGCTGAAGCAGGCCTCTTCCTCAGCGGCAGTGTGGGGACGGGGCTGCCACATCTATTAACCCCCACCCCCAGTGTTTGGCTGAGAGGCTCATCGGCGTGAACCCGTCGGTCCCCTGGGGCCTTGGACTGCGCCTGGCTGTTTTTGGAGCTGAGCCTGAAGCGGGGCCTGTGGTGTGGCCTGAGAGGCCGGAGCTGCGTGGAGGCCCGACTGGGGCACTGGGACGACTATCGGCATGAATGACCCCGCCCAGGAGTCCTTGGCTGGGCTCCCCCGCTCATCAGCCCTGTTGTGGCGGCAGCCTGGATTACCAGAATCTGACCCATTAACCCCCAATTGCTGAGGAACAAGACCTGTGGGGTGCATAGGTAGAGGCAGGACCTCACCTAGAGGCCTGGTCAGGAGGTGGAAGAGGTGGTGAACAGATGTCAGTCAGCGCTGCGAAGGGGGGCCCCATTGGAGGGCCTCTGGTGACTATCTAGTTCCCACCTCGGGGGCTTGAAATGGAGCACGAGTAGAGGACTTTTGTGAGGGGGCATTTTGCGGAGGCTCTTCAGCTGCACCACCGCCCTTCCAGACGGCGTTCCACTTTCACACACAGTTTCACCCCCATCTACAGAACCCTTTGCGCCTGGCCTTCACCTCGCCTGAGGTCCCCACATGTGGATGAGCTATGGCGGCCCCCAAGGGCAGGAAAGATAGGTCAGTGAAGGACCTCCTGCTCAAGACAGCGCTACAGACGGAGAGCCAGCCCGAAGCGGGGCGGATGGACGAAGCGGAGGGCGGTGGGGGCTCGGAGGCCCTGGTCAGCAGATCGTTTCTGGAGTCGGTTTTCTCCTCTCTTCGCAAAGACCTGTCCGCAATGAGACACGAACTATCGGCGGACTTGCGGGAAGTACGCAGAGACATGGATTCCCTGGGAGAGCGAGTAAACACATTGGAGGAATGAAAGTTAGCCGCGACAAAGAAATTGAGAGCCTCCAACAAGAAGTCCTAAAGCTGCAAGAACAGAACCTGGACTTACAGGCCCACACGGAGGATCTGGGAACAGGTCCCGGGGGAACAAAATCCACATCCATGGCATGGCATAAGGCGAGGGAGATGGCAACATCGAGGCACTGGTGGCGGGCCTCTTTTGCTCCATCTTAGGAGAGTCCCCAGACTTCCCGATCAAGCTGGACCGCACTCATAGGGTGGGCCCGCGGAGGGCAACCCCTGCTCTCCCAGCGGACATATTGACTTGTGTCCACAACTATCAACTAAAAGAGAGGATCCTCCGTGAATCTCGGCATTGCTCGGACTTTACCTATCAGGGTCGGAAACCCACTTTATATCAGGACCTGGCAGCTTCCACTTTGCTCAAACGCAAGTCCTTTCGTCCGATTACTCTCCACCTCTGAGAATCTGGCATTAGATACTCCTGGGGACACCAGTTCAGGCTAATCTTCCATTACAAAGGGGAATTGAGGCAAATCCAGTCACTCCTGTGGCATGCAAACTCCTGGGTATCGAAGAAATCGCGGCGGACCAGCCTCGTGTGGACAATCGGCCCCACAGATGCCGGAGCGACCATGGATGAACTACCATCAAGCCTCCCAGCCCGTCAGCGGGAAACAACCATTACAACGCAGTCATTACAACGCACTACCTTTACAACGCAGTCATTACAACGCAACATCCTTTACATCGCATGCCATTACAACGCAGCCATTACAACGCATGTCACTACAATGCATGCCATTACAACCCATGCCACTACAACGCATGCCATTACAACGCATACCATTACAACGCATAGTTTTTACCCCTACACTATCCAACACTTACCCTACTGTTGCACTCACTGGAGTGGGAATAGTAATTTTTACCCCTACACTATCCAACACTTACCCTGCTGTTGCACTGACTGGAGTGGGAATAGTAATTTTTACCCCTACACTATCCAACATATACCCTACTGTTAAACTCACTGGAGTGGGAATAGTAATTTTTACCCCTACACTATCCAACACTTACACTACTGTTGCCCTAAAAGTAATATGCGTTGTAATGGTATGCGTTGTAATGGTATGCGTTGTAATGGAATGCGTTGTAAGTGTAGTTTCTAAAAATGCGTGGTGATGGCATGCGTTGTAAAATCATGCATTGTAATGGATGTTGCGATGTAAAAACTGCATTGTATAAGGCATGCGTTGTAAATGTTTGCGTTGTAACGTGTCCTATTCCCCGTCGGCAGGTCCTGACTCTGACACCATGGCCAGGGAGTGGCAAGCTGTGTTGACATCTCTTGCAGGGGCTTCCTCGGAGTGAGGCAGGACTCACTCCAGTTGAATACTGATGCTTTGAAGATTGCACCCTTGCCCGCCGTTGACACTACTAACAATGTATGCATGAACCTTGCCTGGGGGAGCGGGGAGCCACGGGCCAGAGGTACCCTTCACTCTCTTTCCTAGGAGCAGTACGCTCTGGACATTGACTCTGGTTTTACTGTATTATGCTTATGTTTTTGCCTTGTTGGGGTTTTGTTGTTTTTGTTGATGGGTTCCCTTCCCCCCCGCTGCGTCTCCCCTATCCCTTCTGTATGCGCGTGACCCTTGCTCGTCCCGGTCACCTATCTGGGCCCCTGCGGGACCCGGCTGTAGCGGATCAGACTGGCCCCCTCGCACCTGCACCGCAACCTGTCCATACCATCTGCATAGATGAGTGTCACAATCTTGACCTTGAATGTGAAGGGGCTCAACAACCCTATTAAACGTAGAGCTATTCTGTCTTATCTGGAAAATTCTGGAGCTCATGTTTGTCTGTTGCAGGAGACTCATTTGCTATCCAGCGATACACATAGAATGCGCTCTAAGGCCTTTCCTCAGCAATACTTTTCTTCCCTTCCTACCAAAAAGGCTGGGGTCGCCATACTTGTTGCCCGTACTTTCCCAGGGAAGGTGGGGGCTAAGGTTTCAGAGATCAGGGGGAGGCTCCTGGTGCTTTCCGTGACCTTTGGGGTCCACACACTAACACTGGCCACTATCTATGCTCCCAAAGAGGGCCAGGAGGCATTTTTACACAAGGCAGTAGGGAACTTAACATCCACACCTGACCGGCTAATTCTTATAGGGGGCGACTTGAATATTGTATTCGTTGGCCAGCTTGACCGCTCGGCTCAGAGGCAGGGACAAAGAGGGGCTCTTTCTGTCACCAGCTGCCAGTGGTTGCACGACTTGGGGCTAGTGGATACGTGGCGTCACTTTCACCCCCATACCACCGACTATACCTTCTACTCCCATGCTCAGGGGACTTACGCAAGGCTAGACTATTTCTTATCGACTCAGTTTCTTCTTTCGTTTGCACAGGACTCAGTCATCGAGCCTCAAGCGCTCTCTGACCATTCAGCCTTAACCACAAAATTGCTGTTTCCCCCCACCCCAGGCCATCATACTCCTGGAGGCTCCGGGACACACTCCTTCACCACCCTGAAGTTGTAGCGCGCCTTACTAAAACACTAAAAGACTTTTTAGCTGTTAATGACACTCAAGACACCTCTATCACCTCCCTTTGGGAAACTCTCAAATTAGTTGCCCAGGGCGACTTTATAGCCACATCAGCTGCAGATAATAGGTTACGCAGGGAGAAGAGGGAGGAGCTTTCTAGGCAGGTCCCGGAATTGGAGGGGATTCACAAGAGGCTAGGGGCCCCTCATATTTGGAGGAAATTCAAGGCAGCATGGGCTCAGCTAGCCAGCCTGGACCTGGATAGAGCAGAGCATGCTGCCCTTCGCTTGAAGCATACGCTCTACACGGGAGGGGATAGATGTGGCCACCTGTTGGCTCACAAATTGCAAGCTCAGTGCCAGGCAGCGACAGTCCCACTCCTCTTGACTGAAAGGGGTATGGAGCTCAGGCGGGAGGTGGATATAGCCCGTGTCTTTCTGGACTTTTATGCAGATCTCTATGCTACCCAGCCACTACCTGATCAGAACCCTTTTGTGTACTGTTAGGGCATATCACACTCACGCCTGATGCCCGACCAGGCCTCTAGCCTGGATAGCCCGATTCGGGTTGAAGAGGTCATTTCGGCCATCGCTCGACTTAAGATTTTCAAATCCCCTGGCCCTGATGGGTTTACCGCCATTTTTAAAAAAACATTTTGCCCGATCCTGGCCCCAATACTGACTCAACTTTTTAATGCCATCGATGACACCACGGGGCTGCCACCTACGATGCTCTTGGCGTCGGTGGCAGTCCTGCCCAAACCCGGAAAAGATAAGACATTGTGCCTCTTATAGGCCTATATCTTTGCTGAACATAGATTTCAAGATCTTCACGGGTATCCTAGTGTCTAGGTTGGGACCTTTGATGCCGGGACTTATTGAACCGGACCAGGTCGAATTTGTCGTGACCAGGCAATGCAGTGATAATACTAGGAGACTGCTGCATCTCCTGGATAAGGTGCATCATCAGATGGAGGAGCGCGTTGTATTATCGGTCGACGCCGAAAAGGCGTTCAACAGGGTTCACTGGCCCTTTCTGGAGACTGTTTTGGAGAGGTTTGGAATCGGGCGCCGATTTCGCCAATGGGTATTTAGCGGCTACAGCCGCCCCTCGGCCACGGTCCGGTTGAACGGCTTCACATCCGACCCCTTTCCAATCACTAGAGGCACGTGTCAGGGCTGTCCGCTCGCCCCCTTCTGTTTGCTCTCTATATGGAGCCACTGGAACAGAGGGTTCAAGAGAACCAGAAGATTAAGGGTATTCTCTTTGGGGGAGAGCGGCATACCATTAGCCTCTATGCGGACGATGTTATCGCCACGCTGGAGTCCCCTCAGACTTCAGTCCCGAACTTTTTGGCCGAACTGGAGGAGTTTTCAGCAGCCTCTGGGTTTAAGGTCAACGTGGCTAAGTCACAGGCCTTGGGTTTCTCCTTACAACAGTCGACTGTCGCTGCCTTGACCCGAGTGTGCCCCATCCGTTGAGATCAGAAAACCATCCCATACCTGGGTATCATGCTATCATTGTCTACCGCTGAGACGGTATCCCTGAACTATACTCGATTATTGCAACAGATCCGGCAGGAACTGAAAAGATGGCGGCCGTTTGGCCTCTCGTGGTTGGGCCGGGTGGCAGCTCTCAAGATGAGCATACTCCCAAAAATATTATACCTTTTTCAGACCCTTCCGGTAGTGCCACCTCCCGGTTTGTTGAAGCAGCTTCAGTCTGAATTCGTCTGGGCAGACAAGACTGTGAATCAATAAAGACACAAGCTTTAGACCCCATGGGCTTTAGACCCCATGGGGAGAGTGGCCTGGGGATTCCCGACCTTGAACACTATTATAAGGTTTATACCAAAAGGGAGTCACTGTTCCTTATAGGAGAAAGAGGTGGACACAGCTAAGGTGACACAGCTACGATCCCTGCTGGAGTGGGCCCAGCCGGAATCCGAGAAGCACTGGCTCTTCATGGAGCGAGCGCTAGCAGGACAGTCTTTGTGGAAGGTCCCCTTCCTTGGCAGCGCTTCCAGACCTCCCGGATTATACAGCTCACCCGTGGTGCGAGCTACCTTGAAAGCTTGGGATTCTATGGCTACATGCAATAGATTGACCACCTTTCCATCGCCTCTCACTCCCATTACTGAAAACCCAGACTTCTCCCCAGGCCTTGATAGGGAGGCCTTTGGGCATTGGTATAAGGCGGGTCACAGGTCTATAGGGCATTTATTTGATGTGGAGGGCCCCCTGTCCTTCGAGGATATTAAATCTGACTTCGCCATGCCCGAAACTGAGCTGTATCATTACCTGCAGATATGGCATTGGGTCATGCAGCCCCAGGTCTGCCAGGGAGCAGAACGGCAGCTCACCCAGTATGAGCGATGGCTGCTTTCGAAGCAATCCAATAAGCGACTTATCACAGAATTGTACCACATCCTACGCCCCCCAGAACAGGCGGTTAAGTCTGCGGGCCAGAGGCAGTGGGAAACTGAGCTGGGGCGGACACTGACCTCCAAGGAATGGGTGGATATCCACGACAGTGCCCGACACACAGCGCGTAATGTCTATAGCGTGGAAACAGCCACCAAGATAATGATGTACTGGTATCTCACACCCTCCCGACTACACAAAAGCGACCCCGACTGTTCCCCACACTTGCTGGAGGGGTTGCGATGCTGACGGCACACTACTACATTTGTTATGGGAATGCCCTACTCTCACAACCTACTGGACGCAAATACTGGATGAGATCGACCATCACTTTGATACCACACTATTACGCTTCCCTGAATATGTCATCTTGGTTGTATCTGATAGGCTCACCTTTCCCCTCAAGTCCCATAAAGGCAAGCCGATGGGGATAGCTTTAGGGGCGGCGCTGCAGAATATATTGTCACATTGGGGCACGGACAGAACTCCTATGGTGCAGGGATGGCTCCGCCGACTATGGTATGTGCTTTGCATGGAGCGCATTTCTTTCTCGCTTCAAGGAGAGGGGGCTTCTTTCGCCGACTTGTGGAGGCCCTTTATTGCATCGCTATGCTCCGAATTCCACGAGCTTTCCTGCCCCAAATATCTGCGGCTAATCCGCCTCCCCGCGCTGACCCTGGACACGACCCAACCGCCACCACATTGATTAGCCGCATGCCAGGCTCGATTTCCCCCCTTTTTCTGTCAAAGCAGCTTTGGGCGGGTGGGAGGGGGGAGGGAGGGGGCAAAGGCGTTCCTCTTGTTTAATTTCAATGCTCTGCGTAGCACTATGATGGCTTCTGGCCCACGATTCAGGCTTCATTGCTTGCTGCATCTCGTTTGTTTGCTAAATCAATAAAAAGATTTCAACCTAAAAGTGCAGAAAGAAGCAACAGACATGCAGAAAGGGGGAAGAGGGGTGCAGAAAGAAGCAATAGAGGTGCAGAAAGAAACAAAAGAAGTGCAGAAAGAAGCAACTGAGGTACAGAAAGAGGCAAGAGGGGTGCAGAAAGAGGCAAGAGGGGTGCAGAAAGAAGCAAGACAGGTGCAGAAAGAAGCAAGAGAAGTGCATAAAGAAGCAACAGAGATGCAGAAAGGGGGAAGTGGGGAGGAGAAAGAGGCAAGAGGGATACAGAAAGAAGCAAGAGATTTGCAGAAAGAAATAAAATAATGCAGAAAGAATGAACAGAAGTGCAGAAAGAGGCAAGAGGGGAGGAGAAAGAGAGAAGAGGGGTACAGAAAGAGGTACAAGGGTTGCAGAAAGAAGGGAAAGAGGTGCAGAAAGAAGCAAGAAAAGTGCAGAAAGAAGCAACAGAAGTGTAGAAAGAGGGATGAGGGGTGGAAAAAGAGGCAAGAAAAGTGCAGAAAGAAGCAACAGAGATGCAAAAAGGGGGAACAGGGGTGGAGAAAGTGGCACGAGGAGTGCAGAAAGAAGCAAGAGAGATGCAGAAAGAAACAAAAGAAGAGCAGAAAGAAGGAAATGGGGTGCAGAAAGAGGGAAGAGGGGTGCAGAAAGAGGGAAGAGGGGTGCAGAAAGAAGCATGAGTGGTGCAGAAAGAAGCAAGAGTAGTGCAGAAAGATACAACAGAGGTGCAGAAAGAGGCAAGAGGGGTGCAAAAAGAGGGAAGAGGGTGCAGAAAGAGGCACAAGGGGTGCAGAAAGAAGCAAGAGAGGTACAGAAAGAAGCAACAGACATGCAGAAAGAGGGAAGAGGGATGGAGAAACAGACAAGAGAGGTGCAGAAAGAAGCAACAGAGGTGAGGAAAGAGGGATGGCGAAAGAGGCAAGAGGGGTGCAGAAAGAAGCAAGAGAGGTGCAGAAAGTAACAAAAGAAGTGCATAAAAAAGGAACAGAGGTGCAGAAAGAGGCAAGAGGAGTGCAGAAAGAGAAGAGGGGTGTAGAAAGAGGCACAAGGGGTGCAGAAAGAGGCAAGAGAGGTACAGAAAGATGCAAGATAAGTGCAGAAAGAAGCAACAGAGATGCAGAAAGAGGGAAGAGGGATTGAGAAAGAGGCAAGAAAAGTGCAGAAAGAAGCAACAGACATGCAGAAAGGGGAAGAGGGGTGGAGAAAGAGGCAGGAGGGGTGCAGAAAGAAGCAAGAGAGGTGCAGAAGGAAACAAAAGAAGTGCAGACAGAAGGAACAGAGGTGCAGAAAGAAGGGAGAGGGGTGCAGAAAGAAGGGAGAGGGGTGCAGAAAGAGGCAAGAGGTGCAGAAAGAGGCAAGAGGGGTGCACAAAGAAGCAAGTGAGGTGCAGAAAGAGGCAAAACAGTTGCAGAAAGTAGAAGAGATGTGCAGAAAGAGGCAAGAGAAGTGCAGAAAAAGAAAGAAAGGTACAGAAAGAAGCAACAGAAATACAGAAAGAGGCAAGAGAGGCGCAGAAAGAAGCAAGAGTGGCTTGCACACCATTAGTACCAATTTAACACCCACATTTAGCAATAAGTAACAGGTGACCATTCTAGGTTTACAAAGGACCTTCCACCACGCTGTAACACTTGTCGCTGCATTTTTGGTAACGTTTGAGCTAGAAACAAGGCTTTTTTTTGTTCAAATCTGCAGATTAGGCAGCAGATGATGAATTATGTGGCTAATGCGGAAAATGTATAATTGTGCGAAAGTTGGTGCAGCCAAACAGTCGCATAATTCCAGTGGTCCTGCTCATACCTCTGACTAGGTCCAGAAGTGCTCCTCAGCGATTCCTTAATTTTTTGTCTCATTGAGTTCATAGTTTAGCTTCTATGGAAACGAGGAAGACTAAACCTGAGGTTACCACTCCACAACACAGACTACCATACCACATAATTACTCTCCATAACACATAATCCCACTCTACATAATTCCTATACACTAAATACCACATACTTTCTATCCACATAATTTCACTGCACAACATACCACATAATTCCACTACACACAACCTACATCCACTCCACTCCAAGAAACATTAATAAAACACTTTTGATTTACAACGCTAATAGCTCTAACTCTTGCAAATGCGAGACCTATTACATTACAAATGCTTCTTTAACTGGTAGTTGTGTTTGCAGAGTGGTGGAGAAAGGGGGC
This sequence comes from Calotriton arnoldi, assembly GCA_963921515.1. NCBI lineage: Eukaryota > Metazoa > Chordata > Amphibia > Caudata > Salamandridae > Calotriton > Calotriton arnoldi. Next base: position 20,690 of record CAWUFW010020459.1, on the reverse strand, counting down.
TGGGCCTCCAACCAGCGCTCAGGAATTCCGCTGCGTAGGACTTACAGGAGGTACCAGGAGGGCTACTTGGCCGCCAAAGTCCCTCAGGAGTAAAGTGGACTTCATCCCCCAACCAGTACTGTGCCAGGAGGCACGTTTGCAGAGTGGTGGAGAAAGGTGAGCGTGGCCTCCAAAGTCCTCTTAGCTATCCCACAGTGTGGGATTTACTGGAGGTAACAGGAGGGGTAGTTAGCCCCTAAGGTCAACATTGGGGGCCAACTACCCCTCCTGTTACCTCCAGTAAGTCCCACACAGCAGGATTGCTAAGTTCTCATTGCAGGCCACGCCCCCTTTCCCCACCACTCTGCAAACGCACTCCCTGGCGCGCTCTTGGATGGGGATTAAAGTCCCCTTTGCTGCTGGGGGTCCTTAGAGGCCAACTACCCTACCTGATACCTCCAGTATGCCCCAGATAGTGGGATAGCTGAAAGGTGGACACGGGCCATGCCCCCTTTCTCCACCACTCTGCAAACGCGCCTCCTGGCGCGTTCTGGGTTGGGGGATTAAGTTAAGTCCCCTTGAATCCTGAGGGTCCCTGGGGGCCAACTAGCCCACCAGGTACCTCCAGTAAACCCCACACAGCTGGATTGCTGAGAGAGGTCCGAGGCCGTGCCCCCTTTTTACACCACTCTGCAAACGCGCCTCCTCGCGCACTGCTACTCGGGGCATGAAGTCCACTTGTGTCCCGAGGTCCTCAGGACACAAGAGGACCTCACCGCCCCACCAGCAGTGCGCCAAGAGGCGCGTTTGCAGAGTGGTATAAAAGGGGGCGTGGCCTCTGACAACTGTCAGCAATCCAGCTGTGTGGGGCTTACTGGAGGTGCCTGGTGGGCTAGTTATTATTATTATTATTATTATTATTATTATTATTATGATTATTATTAATTTAGACTTGTAGAGAGCATAGCTGCCCTAGGGCTTCCCAGCGCTAAGAGACAGATTGCAGACCGATTAAAGGAGATAATTAGGAGTACGGCCTAAACAGCCAGGTTTTTATAGATTTCCGGAATTCTAGTTCCTTGTCTAGGGAACGACATTTGTTCGGTAGGGAGTTCCAGAGTTTGGGGGCAAGGTGGGAGAAGGATCTCCCCCTCACCTCACTTTCTTTGTGGAGATTGTTTTTAAAAGTCTTTCTCCGCTCGATCTGAGGTTCCTATTTGGGAAATATGGTGAAACCAGATTCCTGATTTTTTAGGTCCTTTATCGTGAGTAGCACGGTGGGTTATTATCAATACCTTAAACTTAATTCTGGCCTCCACCGGGAGCCAATGTAGCTCCTTCAGGTACTTTTTGGCAGATTTCCAAGCTGGGGCCTTACACAGTAGTCTGGCTGCCACAATCTGGACCACCTGAAGTCTATTGGTTACATATTTCGGCACACCTAGAAATAACGAATTTCCGTAATCTAGGCGGGATGTAACCAAAGAGTGGACCACAGTCTTCCTGAGCTGTATTGGGATACAATCTAGGATTTTCCGAAGGCTTCTAAGTAGTCCAAAACAGGTACCAGACACTTTCTTAGCTTGGGTGTTCATGGAAAGGTCTTTTCTAGCCAGAAGCCTAAGTTCTTAATGTGGTCCTTGGGCGTGGGTGGACTACCTAGACAGTCCGGCCAGCTGATGAATGGCCATGGGACTGTCTTATTTCCGAGGATCATTAGCTCCGTCTTGTCCCCGTTTAATTTTAGGCAGCTTTTCGTCAACCATTCCATGACTTTTTCCATGCAGGGTGCTAGCCTACCGGAGTCTCCGTTGGTTATAGGGTCTAAAGAGATCACCAGCTGTGTATCGTCGGCATAGGACATCATCGAGACGTCGAATCTGAGGGCAATCTGGGACAATGGCTCCATATATACATTAAATAGCGTAGGGCTCAGTGAAGAACCCTATGGTACCCCACACCTTAATGACATTATTTCTGATACCTTTGAGTTTTCCTGGACTTGGAATGTTCTTCCCTCCAAGAAGGAGGTAAGCCATTTTAGCATAGTGCCTTGTACCCCTATGGCCGAGAGTCTGCTTCGCAAGGTGTGATGGTCTACTGTGTCGAAGGCCGCACTCAAGTCAAGGAGGAGTAAGGCTGCTGAGTTGCCCCTGTCTAATGTCATTCTGAGTTCCTTCACCATTGTCAAGAGAGCGGACTCGGTGCTATGTTGGGCACGGAATCCCATTTGGGTGGGGTGGAGGCAGTAATTCATTTCAAGGTACTCGGATAGGTATTTATTAATGTGTTTTTCTAGGAGCTTGCCTACAAACGGCAGCAATGATATGGGGCAGTAATTCCCCAGTTGTGCTGTATCTGCATTGTTTTTCTTTAGTAGGGGTTTGATTATGGCATGTGTCCATGTTGCAGGGACTATGCCCATCTCCAGAGACTGGTTCATGATCTTGGTTAGCGAAGGAAGGATGACGGATTTAACTGTTTTAAGAACGTGTGGAGGGGCTGGGTCAAGTGGTGATCCGGACTTCACTTTAGCCATCAATAGTTCAACCTCCTCTACTTCTACTAATGGGAGGGCCCCCAGGGACCCTCAGGAGGCAAGGGCACTTAATTCCACAACTTAGAACGCGCCAGGGGGCGCATTTGCAGAGTGGTGTAGGGAGGGGGCAGGGCCTCCGGCGAGATGCCGGCTTTTCTTTTTTTTAAACATTTGTAGAAGGGGCTGTGTGGCCCCCCTTCTTTTACTATTTTTCGGGCCCTGGGGACCCCATCCCCTAGGGCCTGAGCATTTTTTTTTTTTTAAACGGGAAGGGGCCTCATGGCCTCCCTTCTCTGGACCGCTATTGGCCCGGGGACCCCATCCCCCGGGGCCTGGCCAGCATTTTTTTAATTTTTGTTTTGGAGGGAGGCCGCATGGCCCCCCTCCTGAGGCCTATAATGGCCCCGGGGATCCCATCCCCCGGGGCATTGCCTCATTTTTTTTTTTTTTTAATAAAATAGTACGGGAGGGGGGACGCGTGGCCCCCGTTCCCTTGGCCACTTCTGGCCCTGGGGACCCCATCCCTCGGGTCCTGGCCAGCCTGTTTTTTTTTAGGAGGGGGGCTGTGTGGCCCCCCTCCTAAGGCCAATTATGGCCCCAGGGACCCCATCCCCCGGGGCCGGCCTTCCTTTTAAAAAAAATAATAATAATTAAAAGGGAGGGGGCCATGTGGCCCCCCTCCCAGGCCACTTCTGGCCCTGGGGACCTTGTCCCCCGGGGCTGGCCCTCAAGTTGGGGACCATGGGGGGAGCCCTAATGCCCCCATGGTCCCGCCGGCTCCCCGCCGCCTGCGGGAGCCGGCATTGCTTTTGGGCAAGGCGAGCTGCTTACATGCAGCTCCCCTTGCCCAAAAGCAATCTGCTTTGCTTTTTGGAAGCGAGAGCAGGTTTCCTGCTCTTGCTTCCAAAAAGCAAAGCAGAGTTTGCTATGCGGGGGCGCGAGTTATAGTTAGCTGAACTAACTATAACGGGGGAATTTCACGGGTTTTGTACGAGTGCAATGTCCAACTAACTATAACTGTCCCTAAAACCTATGGTTTTTTCAGTGAATTTGTAAGGTTTTTTAAATGCAAATTTCTAACTATAACGTGTCTGAAACCTATGGTTTTTTCAGTGAATTTCAAAGGTTTTTAAATGCTAATTTCTAACTATAACGTGTCTGAAACCTATGGGTTTTTCAGTGAATTTCAAAGGTTTTTTAAATGCTAATTTCTAACTATAACGTGCCTGAAACCTATGGTTTTTTCAGTGAATTTCAAAGGTTTTTTAAATGCTAATTTCTAACTATAACGTGCCTGAAACCTATGGTTTTTTCAGTGAATTTCAAAGGTTTTTTAAATGCTAATTTCTATCTATAACGCCCCTAAAACCTATGGTTTTTTCAGTAAATTTCAAAGGTTTTGTAAATGACAATTTTTAAATGTATTAATTGTTATATTTATTTTTTTGATACTGATTTACTACATTTTTTTAAACTATTTATTTTTACATATTTTATTTTTTAAATTACATTGTAATTACATTATACATTACATTACAAAATATACTTTCTCAGAATGAATTACTTTAGTTTAAATACTTTGCAAATAGGCAATAGACTTTTAAGTACAGTAGTTACAGTTGTTGCAATGGGCAACACAATTTCAAACACAATGCAACATTGAGCTCAATGTGAATTTCTAGTTAAATGCAATTAGTTACTTTATAGATTACTTTTCTAACCACAGGACTGGATCCTAGATTCAGTCCTGGGACATCTCCTGTAAACAGTTGAGTAAAAGCGTTTTGGTTACTGTAGTGATTTTTAAGGAATATTATTGTATTTTAAAAGTTGACACTTAGAAACTTTTTCACATAGAATCACCAATGTTATCCTATGGGAGGAAATTCACTTAGCAGGTAAGTAGTGTTATCGTTACTTTTTCTTTCTCAGTGGTGGATCCTGGATCCAGCACTGGTGCATCTCCTGTAAACAGTTGAAAGAATGCGTTTAAGTCATACAGGCGATTTTTAAGGAATATTTGTAGTTTGTGAAAATCGACACTTTGAAACTTTTCTGCTGAAAACCAGACAATGGATTCCTATGGAAGGAAATACAAGTTACTGGTAAGTACGGTTAGAATTACTTTTCAGGGTCAGTGCTGGGCTAAAAGATGCAGCACTGGGTTCTCTCCTGATAACAGGTGAGTAAATCGGAATTCGTAGTTCGACTGATTTTAGAGGAATATTATAAAGTTCCAAAACTCCACACTTTGAAGAATTTCCAAGTGAAACCAGTCAATGTTAGCCTATGGAAGGAAATTCAAGTTACTGGTAAGTACGGTTAAAATTAATTTTCAGGATCAGTACTGGGCTCAAAGATGCAGCAGTGAGGTCTCTCCTGATAACAGGTGAGTAAATCGGAATTCGTAGTTCTGCTGATTTTAGAGGAATATTTGTATGTTTCAAAAATCGACACTTTGAAACTTTTCTGCTGAAAACCAGACAATGGATTCCTATGGAAGGAAATACAAGTTACTGGTAAGTACGGTTAGAATTACTTTTCAGGGTCAGTGCTGGGCTAAAAGATGCAGCACTGGGTTCTCTCCTGATAACAGGTGAGTAAATCGGAATTCGTAGTTCGGCTGATTTTAGAGGAATATTATAAAGTTCCAAAACTCCACACTTTGAAGTATTTCCAAGTGAAACCAGTCAATGTTAGCCTATGGAAGGAAATTCAAGTTACTGGTAAGTACGGTTAAAAATGCTTTTCAGGATCAGTACTGGGCTCAAAGATGCAGCACTGAGGTCTCTCCTGATAACAGGTGAGTAAATCGGAATTCGTAGTTCTGCTGATTTTAGAGGAATATTTGTATGTTTCAAAAATCGACACTGAAACATTTCTGCTGAAAACCAGACAATGGATTCCTATGGAAGGAAATACAAGTTACTGGTAAGTACGGTTAGAATTACTTTTCAGGGTCAGTGCTGGGCTAAAAGATGCAGCACTGGGTTCTCTCCTGATAACAGGTGAGTAAATCGGAATTCGTAGTTCTGCTGATTTTAGAGGAATATTTGTATGTTTCAAAAATCGACACTTAGAAACTTTTTCAGCAAAAAGCAGGCAATGATATCCTATGGAAGGAAATTCAAGTTACTGGTAAGTACGGTTAAAATTACTTTTCAGGATCAGTACTGGGCTGAAAGATGCAGCACTGAGGTCTCTCCTGATAACAGGTGGGTAAATTGGAATTCGTATTTCGGCTGATTTTAGAGGAATATTATAAAGTTCCAAAACTCCACACTTAGAAGAATTTCCAAGTGAAACCAGTCAATGTTAGCCTATGGAAGGAAATTCAAGTTACTGGTAAGTACGGTTAAAATTACTTTTCAGGACCAGTACTGGGCTGAAAGATACAGCACTGAGGTCTCTCCTGATAACAGGTGAGTAAATCGGAATTCGTATTTCGGCTGATTTTAGAGGAATATTTGTATGTTTCAAAAATGAACACTTAGAAACTTTTTCAGCAAAAAGCAGGCAATGATATCCTATGGAAGGAAATTCAAGTTACTGGTAAGTACGGTTAAAATTACTTTTCAGGATTAGTACTGGGCTGAAAGATGCAGCACTGAGGTCTCTCCTGATAACAGGTGAGTAAATCAGAATTCGTAGTTCGGCAGATTTTAGAGGAATATTTGCACAATGGTGAAGGGAGGGGCGGGGCCTGAGGTGACATCTGTGCAAACGCGCCCCGTGGCGCGTTTTAAGTTGGGGGATTAAGTCCCCTTGAATCATGAGGGTCCCTAGGGGCCAACTAGCCCACCAGGAACCTCCAGTATGCGCCAGGGGCTGCGTTGCAGAGACGTGTAGAGAGGCCACACCCCTTTTACACCTCTCTGCAACGCAGCTCTGTGGCGCTTTCTGGATGTACCTGTTGGGCTAGTTGGCCCCAGGGACCCTCAGGATTGAAGGGGATTTAATTCCCCATCTTAAAACGCGCCACGGGCCTGTTTGCACACATGTCACCTCAGGCTCCGCCCTCCCTTCACCACTGTGAAAACGCGCCCCGTGGCGCGTTTTAAGTCGGGGATTAACTCCCCTTGAATCCTGAGGGTCCCTGGGGTGCAACTAGCCCACCAGCTACCTCCATTAAGCGCCACAGAGCTGCGTTGCAGAGAGTTGTAAAAGGGGCGTGGGCTCTGTACACCTCTCTGCAAGGCAGCCCCTGGCGCATACTGGAGGTTCCTGGTGGGCTAGTTGGCCCCAGGGACCCCAGTATTCAAGGGGAATTACTTCCCCTCTTAAAACGCACCAGGGGGCGCGTTTGCAGAGTACTGCAGGGAGGGGGCGGGGCCTCCGGCACGATGCCGTTTTTTTTTTTTTTTTTTTTATGGGAGGGGGCTGCGTGGCCCCCTTCCCTCAGCCACTTTTGGCCCCGGGGACCCCATCCCCCGGGGCCTGAGCATTTTTTTGTTTTATTTAAAAAAAAAAAAAAAAGAGAAGGAAGGGCCGTGTGGCCCCCTTCCCTGGGCCTCTATTGGCCCCGGGGACCCCATCCCCGGGGCATGCCCTGTTTTTTAAATAAAAAATATGGAGGGGGCTGCGTGGCCCCCTCTTCAGACCATTTAAGGCCCCGGGGACCCCATCCCCCGGGGCCGGCCTTGCCCTTATTTTTTTTTTTTTATTTGGGGAGGGGGCTGCGTGGCCCCCTCCCGGGCCACTTATGGCCCCGGGGACCCCATCCCCGGGGCCTGGCCTCTGGTTGGGGACTGTGGGGGGTCCCCAATCCCCCACAGTCCCGCCGGCTCCCGCGTCCTATGGGAGCCGGCATTGCTTTCCACATGGGGAGCAGCTAAGATGCTGCTCCCCATGTGGAAAGCAATTGGTTTGCATTTTGAAAGAGCGAGCAGGTTTCCTGCTCTCTCTTTCAAAATGCAAACCAAGTTTGCTATGACAGGACGGGAGCCGTGAGGCTCCCGTCCTGTCATAGCAAACAGCAGTGTCCCAGGGGTAGGCACCCCGGGACACTGCAGGAGCCGGCCCTGGGGGGTGGTGGTCCCCAGGGCCATCAAGGGCTCCAGGAGGGGGCCCCTGGTCCCCGGGGCTTGGGGGTCCAAAACGGACCCCCATTTTCAATTTTCTTAGTGCCCCGGGGAGGTGGTGGTCCCCAGGGCGTGTGGAGCCCCCCCACACAGGTTTTAAAAAAAAAAAAAAGCCCCGGGAGGTGGCGGTCCCGGGGCTGCGGGAGGGCTCAGAGCCCTCCCGCAACCATTTATGATAAAGCCCCAGGGGGTGGTGGTCCCCGGGGCTTGGGGGCCCTTAGAGGCCCCCCATACATAAAATAAGCACCCCCAGCATGCCCCCGGGACTTGGCCCACCCGGGGCAGATTAACTATCGAAGCGCGGGAGACCGCGCTTCGATTTTTATCAGCAGGATCCGCGCACCCTGAGCGCATCCTGCTGATTTTTTTTTAAATGCTTTTTTTGCCCAGGGGTGCTTGTGGGACCCCTGAGCAGACCTAGGGGTCAGGGTGTTTCTACCCTGCCCCCTTTGTGCGTTTTGCGCACTTTTTTTACTGCTTTCTTGTTTCTCGGTTCTACCGAGGAACAAGATGGCTGCCAACACTTCCTGGTTTGGAGTGTTGACAGCCAATTAGCAGACAGCTCGTGATCGGGAGGGTGCGCGAATCCGACGCGGCCATAGATATATATGTACTTTTACTTTTGATTTTCTCAGCAACTACTCAACGGATTTACACCATTTAACAAAAGGGTTCTTTCTGAACCAAGAACTACCTCTTTGCCAAATTTGGTGTAATTCCGTTCAGCAGTTCGGGCTGTAGCCGTGTCTAAAGTTTCCTATGGGAAATTGATTTTTGACTCTTATTTTTTTATTTCTCCGCAACTACTGAACGGATTTACACCATTTAACAAAAGGGTTCTTTCTGAACCAAGAACTACCTCTTTGCCAAATTTGGTGTAATTCCGTTCAGCAGTTCGAGCTGTAGCCGTGTCTAAAGTTTCCTATGGGAAAATGAATGGGGAAAACACGTTTTGGGACCCCCTTTTTCTCGGCCCCCGCTTGACGAATCACCCTGAGACTTTCAGGGTAGGAGCGGACCGGAGCGGGCCATAAAGTTTGAAAATTTCGCGAAGATTCGTCAACCGACGCAAGAGTTATTTCAAATAGAATGTCGCGGATTTCCTATGGAAAATAGGTCCTAACTATAACTATCTACTGGCAACCGCCAGTAGATAATATATATATTCACTGAAAAAACATAGGTTTCAGATATGTTATAGTTACAAATTAGCATTTAAAAAACCTTTGAAATTCACTGAAAAAACCATAGGTTTTAGGGACAGTTATAGTTAGTTGGACATTTCACTCATACAAAACCCGTGAAATTCCCCCATTATAGTTAGTTCAGCTAACTATAACTTGCGCCCCGCAATGCACTGCTGATGACATCACATATTACATCACTCATGACATGGTCAGTGACATCACTGATGACATCACTGATGACATCTCAAATGACATCACTGATGACATCATCCAGTGACTGTGTGTTTCTGTAAAGTTTAAATATTTTTAATATATATAAGAAAAGACGTATTGAAGAATGAGTGGGTGTGTAAGTGTCTGTATGGATGATTTAGTAGGTGCGTGACTGACTCTATAAGTGAGTGATTTAACGTATCTTACTGAATGCATGGGTTAGTGACTAAACTGGGTGAATGTCTGTATCCGTCTGTCTGTTGCTGTGTAAGTGGCTGCATGGGTTTGTGAATAGCTACATGAGTGTCTATATGAGTTATTGATTGGTTGTCTGAGTATCTGTATGGGTGCCTGAGTGTTTGTGTGGGTGGGGTGTGTGCGACTCTGTGCATAGATGTGTGAGTGGGTGATTCACTGGGTGGATGGTTTCAAGAGTGCATCTGTGATAGACTGTATGGGTGGGTAAGTGTGTGTAAGAGTGTGTTAGTGAGTGAATGTATGTCCCAGTGGTACATGTGTGAGTAACTACATATGTGAAAGCCAGTATATATGTGTGTTGGAGTATATAAATAGCTATAAGCGAGAGTGAGTGATTGTGATAGTGGCTGTATGGATGAGTGTGTGCTTGTATCAGTGATTGTATAAGAGCGTAACAATGTGCTAGTATTTGTATGATTAAGTGAGCTGGTGTGTGTATAACTGTATAGGTGAGTAAATGGCAGTGTGTTTAATTATTTGCATGACTGACTAGGTGTGTGAGTACCTCTTTGGATGAGTGGCGGTGTTTGAGTGTCTATATAGGAGTAAGAGTGCATATGATAGTCCTGTACTGAGTGACCATAAGTATGAGTGACTGTACGGGTGAGTGAGTGGATGTGTGTGTGTAGACCTAAGAATCAGTGAGTGGGTATGTAGTTATTGGTGTTGGAGTGTCTATAGTTTTGCGAATGGCAGTCTGTAATTTAGATTGGGTGTATCAAAGGTTATATTAGGGTGTGAGGAGCTGCATCAGATTATCACGTGGATGATGTCATCAGTGATGTCATTTGAGATGTCATCAGTGATGTCATCAGTGATGTCACTGACCATGTCATGAGTGATGTAATATGTGACGTCATCAGCAGTGCATTGCGGGGGCGCGAGTTATAGTTAGCTGAACTAACTATAACGGGGGAATTTCACGGGTTTTGTACGAGTGAAATGTCCAACTAACTATAACTGTCCCTAAAACCTATGGTTTTTTCAGTGAATTTCAAAGGTTTTTAAATGCTAATTTGTAACTATAACATATCTGAAACCTATGGTTTTTTCAGTGAATTTCAAAGGTTTTTTAAATGCTAATTTGTAACTATAACTGTCCCTAAAACCTATGGTTTTTTCAGTGAATTTCAAAGGTTTTTTAAATGCTAATTTCTAACTATAACGTGTCTGAAACCTATGGTTTTTTCAGTGAATTTCAAAGGTTTTTTAAATGCTAATTTGTAACTATAACGTGCCTGAAACCTACGGTTTTTTCAGTGAATTTCAAAGGTTTTTTAAATGTATTAATTTTTATATTATTTTTTTCATACTGATTTACTACATTTTTTGAAACAATTTCTTTTACATATTTTATTTTTTAAATTACATTGTAATTACATTATACATTACATTACAAAAAATACTTTCTCAGAATGAATTACTTTAGTTTAAATACTTAGCACATAGGCAATAGACTTTTAAGTACAGTAGTTACAGTTGTTGCAATGGGCAACACATTTTCAAACACAATGCAACATTCAGCTCAATGTGAATTTCTAGTTAAATGCAATTAGTTACTTTATGGATTACTTTTCTAACCACAGGACTGGATCCTAGATTCAGTCCTGGGACATCTCCTGTAAACAGTTGAGTAAAAGCGTTTTGGTTACAGTCGTGATTTTTAAGGAATATTATTGTATTTTAAAAGTTGACACTTAGAAACTTTTCCTCATAGAATCACCAATGTTATCCTATGGAAGGAAATTCACTTAGCAGGTAAAAACTGTTATCGTTACTTTTTCTTACTCAGTGTTGGATCCTGGATCCAGCACTGGTGCATCTCCTGTAAACAGTTGAAAAAATGCGTTTAAGTCATACAGGCGATTTTTAAGGAATATTTGTAGTTTGTGAAAATCGACACTTTGAAACTTTTCTGCTGAAAACCAGACAATGGATTCCTATGGAAGAAAAGATAAGTTACTGGTAAGTACGGTTAAAATTACTTTTCAGGGTCAGTGCTGGGCTAAAAGATGCAGCACTGGGTTCTCTCCTGATAACAGGTGAGTAAATCGGAATTCGTATTTCGGCTGATTTTAGAGGAATATTTGTATGTTTCAAAAATCAACACTTAGAAGAATTTCCAAGTGAAACCAGTCAATGTTAGCCTATGGAAGGAAATTCAAGTTACTGGTAAGTACGGTTAAAATTACTTTTCAGGACCAGTACTGGGCTGAAAGATACAGCACTGAGGTCTCTCCTTATAACAGGTGAGTAAATCGGAATTCGTATTTCGGCTGATTTTAGAGGAATATTTGTATGTTTCAAAAATCAACACAGAAACTTTTTCAGCAAAAAGCAGGCAATTATATCCTATGGAAGGAAATTCAAGTTACTGGTAAGTACGGTTAAAATTACTTTTGAGGATCAGTACTGGGCTGAAAGATGCAGCACTGAGGTCTCTCCTGATAACAGGTGAGTAAATCGGAATTCGTATTTCGGCTGATTTTAGAGGAATATTTTAAAGTTCCAAAACTGCACACTTAGAAGAATTTCCAAGTGAAACCAGTCAATGTTAGCCTATGGAAGGAAATTCAAGTTACTGGTAAGTACGGTTAAAATTACTTTTCAGGACCAGTACTGGGCTGAAAGATACAGCACTGAGGTCTCTCCGTATAACAGGTGAGTAAATCGGAATTCGTATTTCGGCTGATTTTAGAGGAATATTTGTATGTTTCAAAAATCAACACTTAGAAACTTTTTCAGCAAAAAGCAGGCAATTATATCCTATGGAAGGAAATTCAAGTTACTGGTAAGTACGGTTAAAATTACTTTTGAGGATCAGTACTGGGCTGAAAGATGCAGCACTGAGGTCTCTCCTGATAACAGGTGAGTAAATCAGAATTCGTATTTCGGCTTATTTTAGAGGAATATTTTAAAGTTCCAAAACTCCACACTTAGAAGAATTTCCAAGTGAAACCAGTCAATGTTAGCCTATGGAAGGAAATTCAAGTTACTGGTAAGTACGGTTAAAATTACTTTTCAGGACCAGTACTGGGCTGAAAGATACAGCACTGAGGTCTCTCCTGATAACAGGTGAGTAAATCGGAATTCGTATTTCGGCTGATTTTAGAGGAATATTTTAAAGTTCCAAAACTCCACACTTAGAATAATTTCCAAGTGAAACCAGTCAATGTTAGCCTATGGAAGGAAATTCAAGTTACTGGTAAGTACGGTTAAAATTACTTTTCAGGATTAGTACTGGGCTGAAAGATGCAGCACTGAGGTCTCTCCTGATAACAGGTGAGTAAATCAGAATTCGTATTTCGGCTGATTTTAGAGGAATATTTGCACAATGGTGAAGGGAGGGGCGGGGCCTGAGGTGACATCTGTGCAAACGCGCCCCGTGGCGCGTTTTAAGTAGGGGGATTAAGTCCCCTTGAATCATGAGGGTCCCTACAGGCCAACTAGCCCACCAGGAACCTCCAGTATGCGCCAGGGGCTGCGTTGCAGAGACATGTACAGAGGCCACACCCCTTTTACACCTCTCTGCAACGCAGCTCTGTGGCGCTTTCTGGATGTACCTGTTGGGCTAGTTGGCCCCAGGACCCTCAGGATTGAAGGGGATTTAATTCCCCATCTTAAAACGCGCCACGGGGCCTGTTTGCACACATGTCACCTGAAGCCCCGCCCTCCCTTCACCACTGTGCAAACGCGCCCGTGGTGCGTTTTAAGTCGGGGGATTAACTCCCTTGAATCCTGAGGGTCCCTGGGGTGCAACTAGCCCACCATATACCTCAAAAGCGCCACAGAGCTGCGTTGCAGAGAGGTGTAAAAGGGGCGTGGCCTCTGTACACCTCTCTGCAAGGCAGCCCCTGGCGCATACTGGAGGTTCCTGGTGGGCTAGTTGGCCCCCAGGGACCCCAGTATTCAAGGGGAATTCGTCCCCTCTGCAAACGCGCCAGGGGGTGCGTTTGCAGAGTGGTGAAGGAAGGGGGCGGGGCCTGCGGGCCCGATCGTTTTTTTGTTTTGTTTTTTCCCCTGAAGGGTGGCTGTGTGGCCCCCTTCCTTTTCCTATTTTTAGGCCCTGGGGACCCCATCCCCCAGGGCCTTACTCCCATTTTAAAATTAAAATTAAAAAAAAAACGGGAAGGGGGCCGCGTGGCCCCTTCCCTGGGCCTGTATTGGCCCCGGGGACCCCATCCCCGGGGCATGGCCTCTTTTTTTATTTGGAGGGGGCTGCGTGGCCCCCTCCTCAGGCCATTTAAGGCCCCGGGGACCCCATCCCCCGGGGCCGGCCTTGCACTTTTTTTTTTTTTACTTTTGGGGAGGGGGCTGCGTGGCCCCCTCCGTGGCCCTATGGCCCCGGGGACCCCATCCCCGGGGCCTGGCCTCTCGTTGGGGACTGTGGGGTCCCCAAACCCCCACAGTCCCGCCGGCTCCCCGTGTCCTACGGGAGCCGGCATATGCTACACATGGGGAGCAGCTAACATGCTGCTCCCCATGTGGAAAAGCAATCAGCTTTGGATATTGGAAGAGAGAGCAGGTTTCCTGCTCTCTCTTCCAATATCCAAAGCAGTTTGCAATGACAGGACGGGACACCCCGGGACACTGCAGGAGCCGGCCCTGGGGGGTGGCGGTCCCCAGGGCCACCACAGGCTCCAGGAGGGGGGCCGCGCGGCCCCCCTCCCTACATTTTGAAAGCCCCGGGAGGTGGTGGTCCCGGGGCTTGGAGGTCCAAAACGGACCCCATTTTAATTTTCTTAGTGCCCCGGGAGGTGGTGGTCCCGGGCGTGTGGGGGCTGGAGCCCCCCACACAGGTTTTAATTTAAAAAAAGAAGCCCCGGGGAGGTGGTGGTCCCGGGGCTGCGGGAGGGCTCAGAGCCCTCCCGCACCATTCTACATAAAGCCCCGGGGGTGGTGGTCCCCGGGGCTTGGGGGCCCTTAGAGGCCCCCACACATAAAATTAACCCCCCCAGCATGCCCCGGGACTTGGCCCACCCGGGGCCAGTTAACTATCGAAGCGCGGGAGACCGCGCTTCGATTTTTTCGGCAGGATTCGCGCACCCTGAGCGCATCCTGCCGATTTAAAAAAAAAAATTTGCCCAGGGGGTCCTTGTTGGACCCCTGAGCAGACCTAGGGTGTCAGGGTGTTTCTACCCTGCCCCCTTTGTGCGCTTTGCGCACTTGTTTCTGTCCCTCGGTTCTACCGAGGGACAAAATGACTGCCAACACTTCCTGATTTGGAGTGTTGACAGCCAATTAGCATGCAGCTCGTGATCGGGAGGGTGCGCGAATCCGACGCGGCCATAGATATCACTATCTTTTTACTTTTGATTTTCTCAGCAACTACTGAACGGATTTACACCATTTAACAAAAAGGGTTCTTTCTGAACCAAGAACTACCTCTTTGCCAAATTTGGTGTAATTCCGTTCAGCAGTTCGGGCTGTAGCCGTGTCTAAAGTTTCCTATGGAAAATTGCATGGGGAAAACGCGCTTTGGGACCCCCTTTTTCTCGGCCCCCGCTGACGAATCCCCCGAGACTTTCAGGGTAGGAGCGGACCGGAGCGGGCCACAAAGTTTGAAAATTTTGCGAAGATACGTCAACCGGCAAGAGAGTTATTTCAAATAGAATGTCGCGGATTTCCTATGTGACGTCATCAGCAGTGCATTGCGGGCGCGCGAGTTATAGTTAGCTGAACTAACTATAACGGGGAATTTCTATGGTTTTGTACGAGTGAAATGTCCAACTAACTATAACGCCCCTGAAACCTATGGTTTTTTCAGTGAATTTCTAAGGTTTTTAAATGCTAATTTCTAACTATAACGTGCCTGAAACCTATGGTTTTTTCAGTGAATTTCTAAGGTTTTTTAAATGTTAATTTCTAACTATAATGTGCCTGAAACCTATGTTTTTTTCAGTGAATATATATATATTTATTATACTATGTATACATGTGAAAATGTCTCGGTCCCCTGTTTGCCTCGGTGGCACGGAAAAAATGGGTGGAACTGACGTCAGCACGCCGACGAGGTTCTCTTATGGCTCCGATGACGTCATACGGTGTCGCGAGCGGAGCCGTGCTATTATGACGTCCTCGTTGACGTGGGAGAGCTAGGAAAGAATTTCCGTGGAATGCTGGTGCAGGGGATATTCACCTAAGTGTTCAGGCTAGTCCTTTGGGAGCAACTGTTTATGTTGCCACTCCAGAAACCGAAACCAGTGATCCGAGGGCAGAGGCCCTGCAGATGGCACACGAGGTGGGGTGCCGAGTCGTGTGCACCGGCGGGGCAGCGAAGTGACAAGCACCACAACCCACAAAAAAGGTAACGAGGGCACTGAATAACACAGGATCTTCTCTTTGTATCTGGCAGGAACAACGAAGTTAAAATGCCCTAGTACCAAAATGTAGAATTAGTGCTACAACGGTCTTCAAGAGGACCTGCGATGCCGCTTCTGCCTCCAGTACCCTGGAGGTGGAACATGGGTCACGCGGTACAGTCATACTGCGGTGGGACACACACTCGTTGACCTCTCATGGCACTGCTCCACACTTCAGGGAGGACGCTTTCCATTAGCTATGTTTTTTTTTTTATTTTTTTTTTTTAAAGTCTTTATTGTAGACATCCAACACATACAATCCTTTATACACCAGGTTTATCCAAACAATATTTCCAAAACATATGTGGAAGATGTCTAATATATATCTTAATACCCAGCACCCCCTATCCTACCCCTACCTCCCCCCACCCAAACCCAAATGGAGCCCATGGCAGTAACATAACATAAATTGAGCTATAACACAACCATAATGTACATTTCTTGGTAAAACCCTTAATATAGTTACAACCTAAATAATACCAACAGTCTAAACATCCTATGCTAATCCCTTAACTTATATCAACACAAATCAGATCAAATCCTGACCTCATTTGTCCAATTCGTTATTGGAAGCCAAATTGCAAGCCCCCTCCTTTTAGCATTAAGCCCCCTTCGTTTATACACCTCTTTCTCCCACCGATATGTGGCCAGAAATTTCCCCAGCCAGCATTAGAATTAGTGCTACAACGGTCTTCAAGAGGACCTGCGATGCCGCTTCTGCCTCCAGTACCCTGGAGGTGGCACATGGGTCACGCGGTACGGTCATACTGCGGTGGGACGCACACTCGTTGACCTCTCATGGCACTGCTCCACACTTCAGGGAGGACGCTTTCCATTAGCTATGTTTTCTGATGACATGTCGCGCCGGCCCCGTCCAACAACAGAACTCCTTTAGATCCAAACAGACTCTTCCACTCTCTCACCGGAAGTGAAACCAGGCCACGCGGACACTTTCACAATACAACAGCCGGGAATGCACTTTTCGGTAAAAAAAACACATTCCTTCCTCCTAATTAATCAAATAAACGTCTCACTGAAGAACAGAGGTCAGCTTCGATTGGTAAACAGACGTTACAACGACTTTTTTACTTTGCGATACCATTACAACGCATGCATTACCACGCATGCGTTGTACATCTACGAAGTCATTACTACGCATTTTTTAGAACGCATGGTCATTTACCACGCATGCCTTTACAACGAATTTTGTTGTAAAGGTATGTATGGTAAATGACCATGCGTTCTAAAACATGTAGACGATCCATGTCGTTGTAAGGAAACAGAGGCTGTTCCGTTTCCTCACAACGACGTGCACCGCCCCTCAGAGACAACGTGAAGCAGGAACCACGAGGAGAGAGGAACCACGAGGAGTGAGAGGTAAGGGGGATTGGGCATGGGGTGGGGGTTTCTTTTCTAGAGTTTAGGGTAGTGCAGTGGTGTTTGGGTCGTGTAGGGGTCGTGCTGGGGGTAGTGGTTTAGGGTAGTGCAGTGGTGTTTGGGTAGTGTAGGGGGTCATGCTGGGGGTAGTGTTTTAGGGTTTAGGGTAGTGCAGTAGTGTAGGGGGTCGTGCTGGGGGTAGTGTTTTA
The DNA here is from genome assembly GCA_963921515.1 of Calotriton arnoldi. Taxonomy (NCBI): domain Eukaryota; kingdom Metazoa; phylum Chordata; class Amphibia; order Caudata; family Salamandridae; genus Calotriton; species Calotriton arnoldi. The sequence goes on along the minus strand of CAWUFW010020459.1, from coordinate 3,485 downwards.
GGCTTTAGGGTAGTGCAGTGGTGTATTGGTAGTGTAGGGGGTCATGCTGGGTTAGTGTTTTAGGGTTTAGGGTAGTGCAGTGGTGTTTGAGTAGTGTAGGGGGTCATGCTGGTGGTAGTGTTTTAGGGTTTAGGGTAGTGCAGTGGTGTTTGTGTAGTGTAGGGGGTCATGCTGGGGGTAGTGTTTTATGGTGTAGGGTAGTGCAGTGGTGTTTGGGTAGTGTAGGGGGTCGTGCTGGGGGTAGATTTAGGGTTTAGGGTAGTGCAGTGGTGTTTGGGTAGTGTAGGGAGTCGTGCTGGGGGTAGTGTTTTAGGGTTTAGGGTAGTGCAGTGGTGTTTGGGTAGTGTAGGGGGTTGTGCTGGGGTAGTGTTTTAGGGTTTAGGGTAGTGCAGTTGTGTTTGTGTAGTGTACGGGGTCGTGTTTTAGGGTATAGGGTAGTGCAGTGGTGTTTGGGTAGTGTAGGGGGTCATGCTGGGGTTAGTGTTTTAGGGTTTAGGGTAGTGCAGTAGTGTTTGGGTAGTGTAGGGGGTCGTGCTGGGGGTAGTGTTTTAGGGTTTAGGGTAGTGCAGTGGTGTTTGTGTAGTGTGGGAGGTCATGCTGGGGATAGATTTAGTGTTTAGTGTAGTGCAGTGGTGTTTAGGTAGTGTAGGGAGTCGTGCTGGGGGTAGTGTTTTAGGGTTTAGGGTAGTCCAGTGGTGTTTGTGTAGTGTAGGGAGTCGTGCTGGGGTTGTGTTTTAGGGTTTAGGGTAGTGCAGTGGTGTTTGGGTAGTGTAGGGGGTCGTGCTGGGGTAGTGTTTTAGGGTTTAGGGTAGTGCAGTGGTGTTTGTGTAGTGTAGGGGGTCATGCTGGGGGTAGTGTGTTAGGGTTTAGGGTAGTGCAATGGTGTTTGTGTAGTGTAGGGGGTAGATTTAGGGTTTAGGGTAGTGCAGTGTTGTTTGGGTAGTGTAGGGGTCGTGCTGGGGGTAGTGTTTTTGAGTTTAGGGTAGTGCAGTTGTGTTTGGGTAGTGAAGGGGTCGTGCTGGGGGTAGTGTTTTAGGGTTTAGGGTAGTGCAGTGGTGTTTGGGTAGTGTAGGGGTCAACCAACATGAATTTGTCCTTGTGTGATGTAACCAATGCTCATGTAAGCACTCCAATACCTGACCAGTCTGCACTATATAAAACTGCAAAAACCAAAAAATAAAAGTGTTTTGCATACTTCTGTCATTGGGCTATACGTGGGGTACCTCGGGGTGATATTTGTGCTACATTTGGGCTCTTTTTCTCTGGTGGCCATCTTGGGAGAGTTATTTGTTATGAAGTTTCCTAATTTCCTCATTTACTACAGTCTCCTCAGTAGGAAATGCTTTCAGTTTTTACTTTGATTCCATCAAGAAGGCATTCAGATATGTCACACATTTGCCATAAATTCAGAATGTTAGCACTCTAGTTGTTCATTAGATCACTGTAGTAAAGCTACTGCTCACCAAGGAGTTAACTGGAAGTCTACTGCTGGTATTGAAAGTGATTGTTTCAGTCTGCATGTCAGAATTTTCTAATGAAATAGAAGGCATGTTTTAAGTGAGATCTCAAATATCTTTCTGTTATATTTCAACAGGAGCAGCCTGCCAGTTGATGCCTTTGTGTTCTACTGCAGCTTCCCAGAGTGTTCTAAAGAACAACTAGAGTGCTAACAGCCTTACTTATGACAAAAGTATGGCACACCTGAAGCCATCTTGATTGGAATAAACCGGTAACACTTAAAACATTTAATTTAAAAAGGAACAAAATGAGGGGGTTCTTTTTGAAATAGAAATTATGGTTAGTGCTGCAGAAAGAAAAATTAGGGCATGTTTTAAGTGAGATCTCAAATCCTCTTCTATTTCATTAGAAAATTCTGACATGCAGACTGAAACAATCACTTTCAATACCAGCAGCAGACTTCCAGTTAACTCCCTGGTGAGCAGTAGCTTTACTACAGTGATCTAATGAGCAACTAGAGTGCTAACATTCTGAATTTATGGCAAATGTGAGACACATCTGAATGCCTTCTTGATGGAATCAAAGTAAAAACTGAAAGCATTTCCTACTGAGGAGACTGCAGTAAATGAGGAAATTAGGAAACTTCATAACAAAGAAGTCTTCCAAGATGGCCACCAGTGAAAAAAGAGCCCAAATGTAGCACAAATATTACCCAGATGTAGCCCACATATAGCCCAATGACAAAAGTGTGCAAAACACTTTTTATTTTTAGTTTTTTGCAGTTTTATGTAGTGCAGACTGGTCAGGTATTGGAGCGTTGCATCTTAAAACATGACCCCCTACACTACAAAAACACCACTGCACTACCCTAAACCCTAAAACACTACCCCCAGAACAACCCCTACACTACACAAGCACCACTGCACTATCCTAAACCCTAAAACACTACCCCAGCATGACCCCTACACTACACAAACACCACTGCACTAACCTAAATCCTAAAACACTACCCCAGCACGACCCCCTACACTACCCAAACACCACTGCACTACCCTAAAATATGACCCCTACACTACACAAACACCACTGCACTACCCTAAACCCTAAAACACTACCCCCAGCACGACCCCTACACTACACAAGTACCACTGCACTATCCTAAACCCTAAAACACTACCCCCAGCATGACCCCCTACACTACACAAGCACCACTGCACTATCCTAAACCCTAAAACACTACCCCCAGCACGACCCCTACACTACCCAAACACCACTGCACTAACCTAAATCCTAAAACACTACCCCCAGCACGACCCCTACACTACCCAAACACCACTGCACTACCCTAAAATATGACCCCCTACACTACACAAACACCACTGCACTACCCTAAACCCTAAAACACTACCCCCAGCACGACCCCTACACTACCCAAACACTACTGCACTAACCTAAATCCTAAAACACTACCCTCAGCACGACCCCTACACTACCCAAACACCACTTCACTACCCTAAAACATGACCCCCTACACTACACAAACACCACTGCACTACCCTAAACCCTAAAACACTACCCCCAGCACGACCCCCTACACTACACAAAGCACCACTGCACTACCCTAAACCCTAAAACACTACCCCAGCATGACCCCTACACTGCCCGAACACCACTGCACTGTCCTAGGCCACACAGGCACACCAGCCTACCCCCCCCCCCCCCGACACACACACACACACACACACACTCTCTCTCTGCCTGCCCTTTCTTTTTTTTTTTTTTTTCTTCCCTCCCTCTCTCTCTCTCTCTCTCTCTGGAGGGGGGGGCCCGTACCCACCCACACATTCACTCCGCACGGCACACACACACACACACACACACACACACACACACACACACACACACACACACACACACACACACACACACACACCGACGCAGACAGCCGCCGCTCACTCCCACGCACGCACGCGCGCGCGCGCGCGCGCGCGCGCGCGCCCCCCCCCCCCCCCGGGGGGGGGGGGGGG